>DWPA01002127.1:0-16465 GCA_018251375.1 Calpodes ethlius
CAATTACTTTATTCATGTAATTTTTGATTTCATTGCCCGAAATATACTTTTTCAGTCTCATATTATTATTTTCAGCTTACATATGATATGTGGTAATGTATTACAAGGTAGCGTGCGTAACCTTCCGTGTAACCTTGGCAGCTCAGCCATTATCATTACCAGCAGAGTTTGGGCTTTCAACGCCATTCTGCGGTTTTCGCAAGGTCGCTCATGCTGTCATCGCGTTATAGTACATTAATATAGTGATTCTGTTTTTTATCTCATTACATTATTTTGTTGATCATTTCAGATAGATATATTATAGAAGCTGAATAAAATAAAAATACTAGATGTTAGCAACGGCTTCATCCGCGTGTGAAAATAGAACAGCATCAAATATATCGATTCTTTTCTATCATTGGTTGCTAAGCAACGCTTTGTTATTAAACAATTCCTTTAATTTGGCTAAATTATCCTTTCATAATGGATCCTCCCACAGAAATGAGATATATTTTTCGGTAGAAAGTAGCTTATGGCAGCATTCAACCTCCCAGCAATCTCCACACTTAAAATAATTCCATAAGGTCGCTCTGTTCTGTGAAATAACGACAGATACAAACAAACACACATTAGTATATATTAATAAAATGTGTGTTAAAAAACCTCTTTAATCTAGTAGCTTCTCTGTGGTAACAGAGTATGTTCATAGACGAGAAAAATAATCACGCTGTTATAGAAATATACGTTCAGGATGCCGTAACATCGATACAATCCTAACCTTAATGGCGATTAATAGATTCTTAAATAAAGAAATTTTTAATCAGACGCAACGAGCAATCACATGCGAGCGTTCAACCGACAATTACAAAACATTTTCCAGCTTATAACAATTTGGGCCGCTTTGTTCACAAATAAATTATAGCGGTGCGTCCACACTCGTCCGGGCGGTGACAGATAGCGCCAATTTGAATATTAATAGCCGCGGCCGTGCGTGAAAACTGACGCCCGGGAGCGTCTGTACTGGATGAGACATTCTCGAGGATAATGCAAGTAGAAAATATAATAATTTTATGGTATTTATTTAACAAAGCCAAGTTAATGTTTTAAGGTTCTTTCTACGCAGTCACTAAGAATTAAGTAAAAACCACCTCGTGTGCGGTTATCCACAAGATTTTCAAGAAAAAGTAAAAATATTTGCGGCAGAAATATGTGAAAATACTTTAAGAAACGTACTTAACTATAATTAGAAATTCATGCAGTTTTTGAACACGTCTCTTACTTGTCAGAAGACCAACAAATCGCAAACTATATATCCGTATGCAATACGTCACAGATTATCATTATGTCACTGCCACACTCGATTTAACGTTGGTGTCAACGGCAACGCCTGAATGCAACTTAACGATTCATTATGATGATTTTACTACAGTTAATTGGTGTGTTGATTAACGCGTTAATTAGCGCGCTAAATTGTTGTCCACGTCTAGTAGTATCATTATTATTGGGCTAATTATCGCATCACGACGCAGATGTCGAAGTGACATAATACAGTCGCAAAAACAACTAGTCTCGTCCAGTACCGCGCTAGACTCAACGTAGCGGGCAGCCGCCGAAGCGCGACACTGCCATATGACCGCACCCGTACGCATTAACAGTCGATGCATCGTGCATAAATCAAACGCTAATAAATAAATATCGCTCGTAATCGCTTCCTGTGCCCAACGCTACACCAATTTAACTTCGCCCTCATACCTGTGAACTGTCGTTTGTGATCGGGAATACCTGTTTAACGTTTAGCGAAATGTTATTCTGAAAAAAAATAATACGGCTTAGATATCTTTTGTAAAATGCAAAGTAAATAAACAGGGTTATTTAAGTGTGTTAGGTTTCAAACGAGCAATAACTAAACATCAAACAATTCATATCCAAAAAAAAGATTCAAATGGATAGGCGACCAGTTCAATTTTTGAGGTCAGTTTAAGAAACTAAAAAAACATTTTTATAGAGCAAGACATTTAGTGACTGAAATTTCAAATCTGGTGATGCTTATCATAAAAATGCATTATCATCGGAACTAAAGTAATATCAGTTTAATAATTTCAGTATCGTAGGATAAGAAGTAGTTCTAATTCAGCTTGCAAGAATTGACCCGAAGAATTATACTAAATAAAAGCTTTTAAGAGTTGTTCGCGAGCGAGGCAAAGTACAATCATTTAGAATGTGGCTGTTTGTTTTTAATTGCGTTTCGTCGAATAGCTACTCAGAAGTCGAACTTGTGTTGAAGAATTTCAAAAATAATAAATATGAATACAGTGATAGTCAACTAATTACGAAATGAATTCCATCTTTTGTTACTCAATCTAAATTTATAAAAAAAATGGTAAAAAATCTTAATTTGAATATTCGACTTACTCTCATAAAAGACAAGTGTGTCTTTCCCGAGTACTGTGCTATTGTAATACATAAGTTGCACTTATTTTGTTATAGATGGTGAAAAAAAGAAGAGTGTCCATCTCGGTAGCAACACTATTAGAAGCTCGAGTAACGTATTTTGAATCCCAGGTTGTGCTTGGGGTTCTACTCTAGAATCCTTTTTTCCGCTTTGGATTCAAAAAACACTCTCGCCTTGAACGTAGTTGTTTGTTCCCTTGCTAAACAGGCTACTATATTTTCGTTAGAATCTATCTGGTTTTTTAATTTTGTATACACTAATATTGCTAGAAAGGCTGTTTAGTGATAAGGTTGTCTTTTATATTACTTATTTATTTTAAACTCATGATTAATATTATATACTTACCGAGTACAACTCACGTGTCTCGCATTATACAGCAAAGCGTAAACAAATAACTAATCTGTCACAATTTCATAACAAGAAACCTCTAAAAATCAAACAAGCCCCAAAAGTTCACGAAAGTTCAAAAGAATAAACAGTTTTGTAACTTGAGAAATTATTGAAATGTTTTCACAATACCTTTTTTCCTCGAGTTAAATCAAAACTGTTTCTAACTCCAAATACCAACTTACATAACTGTGGAGTTGTACAAAATTGTAAACTGATTATTTAACGGTTTCACGCTACGATACGTATTTCATGCCGCCAGTACAGTACAGAGTAATTTCCTCTAGATCTCCTCAGGTTTGTGTTCAGTTCTGTAATAGAAATATAAATTTATTATCACGTTTAGTAAAGGAATATCGCGAGGAAAAGTGCACACCTGATTGTTTACTATTATCCAATCCTCAAAGTTATTTGAAGTGTAACAATCAGAACTTTGTCTGTGCTTTATCCCTCAAGTTGTGAGAAAAAACAAGAACGCATCACAGTTGGATCGACGATTATGAGATTTGATTACCTAAATGAAATAAAAATAAATTGCGTCTCATACTGTGAGATTTTCCAAATAAGTGGTGTTTTCAAAGGTTTTACTCATAACAACAACATTACAATGTAACAAAATTTCTGAAAAGTATGTGTTAATTCAGTCCTTCAATTAAGACTTAAGTTACTTAATATAAATTAATCTTTACTTCACTGCATCGAAATATAAAACAAGTTAAACTTCGTAGCATAAGATATACTGTTCCAGCTTCCAGTGCAAACACATTAACAAACTAATAAACATTGCCAGTTAAATAAAAACTTCTAAAAATCTGCCATTCTTATTTAAGGCCAGTGCAAACTGACAGAGTGGTAGAGAAGAGATTAATTTAATAATAATCTAAATTCGACCTAAAATCTATCAATATACGCTATTGGAAAACCGAATTAAAATGGCGGTAGGCGGCTCGAAGAGCCGTCGTAGCACTATGACTCTTATTTCTCAAGGAGTTACGGCACGGCTTATCAAGGATTGACCACGCGTTGTTCATTTAGCCTTGTGATCATCAAACTCCTCATCACTACTTCGTCAGTCGGCGTTGAAATTAACACTAACAAACTTCGTCGGAATATGAACTCTTTGAGATGTTTACCCGTTTGAAACGCTATTGAAGCGCTAGTACCTAATTGATCACTGTATGTGCAGCCTCCTTCAAAAAATAACGCAGAACTTAGATCGCATAACACATAACGCCGGGCCGCCTTCTTTTAGCCTATGTTCGACAATTGACTCAAATACATGTTATCGCAGCTAGGGTTCTCAAAAGCACTTTTATCATTGTGAATGCCATAGTCTACCGAGCTGTCCACTTGGCGCACTTATGGACTGACTGATTTCACACATCTTTGAGAACATTCTGGATAACTCTAGTGTGCACAACTTTCCTTAAGATGTTTTCTTTTACCGTAGCAAGGGATAATTAATTTCTAATACCGCTGGATTTGAATGCTTGTGCGCTTAGTATTGATGGAATAGTTAAATAACTTTTATGAAATTATTTATACGTAGGTACGTTTATAAAAGAATTTCAAATATTGCGATTAATTTTACTGACCTAATCTAATAGATAGCAAGAACCCTGCAGGCTAGTTAACAGAAAACTTACTGTTTGCATAACGTGTGGTCCCTGTTTGAGTCTCAGCTACGGACAACTTTTATCCTCGTCTATCTGACCTTACCGTACGTATGTCATGCTTCTCGTGTCACAGGGAATAATGTAGTGTAAGGATGTGTTTGTGAACGTTTGATTATATATTACTAGCGATGAGCCTCGGCTCCGCACAGGTGCAATTAAGATTAAATAGTAAAATATAGTTTATGCCACACCAATATAATATAGCACTTAGTAGTGAACATTTTTTTTAAATCTAATGTGTAGTTGCTAGCATTCCACCTGATGATGCCACCGATGCCACCTATATACTAATTCACAAATATAACCTCTTAAGAGTATTAGTATAGATTCATTAGACTTACTGCCAGCCCTATTATCGTGTACCGTGACGTGTGCATAACTGAACAGTACAGTATTGTCACGCGGGTATGACCGTGACGACGCGCCTTGTCGCCTACGACATAATATAAGTTGCATGTACTATTTGGTTACAATAATAATACATCATGCTGACATTGCTGACTAATCCATACGTTGTAAGGATTTTATAAGTACATTTTTATAACACTTAAAAACGTAGCATTCGACTTCATGCAATTAATATTACGTAGTATATATAATAACTAGATGTTGCCCGCAGCTTTGCCCACGTTTGAAAAAAGAACAACATGAAAAAGGTTGTCGATATCTGTCAACGGTTGCTAGGCAACAATTTGTTAATTTAACTTTAATTTGACTAAAACATACATCTTTATGGACCTTTTTACAGAAATGAGATGTTATCGCAATGAAAAGCAGCATATGGTACTCCTTATCCTATCAAATATCTCCTCACCAAAAGTCATACCATAACGATGCTTCGTTGTGCCGTGAAAGAAGGATAAACAAACACTTTCACGTTTTAAATATTAGCATGGATCTACATCCAAATACTATTAGTTGTATGCCTGAATAGATTCTTAATAGTAATTTGAATTCAAACATTAAACGAAGTAATTCAGCATAAATTTCCTAGTAGTTAGTGCGAATTAAAAATTAAAATTTTAAGCCTTATTTATGTAGTTGTATGAAGAATAATTTAGGTACTAGTATGTCACCCTGAGGGAAACCAATGTTATTTGTATGTTTTGCTATAATGATCACTTGTTTCCAATTTTTATTTATTTTTTAAAACATCATTTTAATTGGAATTGAAGAGTAATTAAAAGTATAGACATTGAAATCTCTCTATAAATTGCTATTAAATAAATTTATTGTTATCGATTTGGAAATTCTAATATAAAATAAACCGTTTGTTCTGTAGTAAAACATATCAAGTGTAAACAATCAGAAGCTAACAATATGGGTATTTATTATCTGGAGGAATTCTTCCGCTCCCCTCGAGAAGATATTTAATTTTGATATGAAAACCGGCGTGACGCGACTTCGCGGCGGGACGCGGACCCAATATATTATCCGGCATCTACTAGCCAATATCACCGCAAAATATTAGCCGTTGCGAATCTACCATTACACTTGTCCACTTAACCACTATCTGAGCAACCATTCACGGGAATTTGAACTTAAAGTTTTCAGCATTAAGTTGTCTTTTATTTGCAATACTGTGATGCAGCGAAAAGGATTTGCCAAAGAAAAGTATATTCTGTTGTAATATAATTTGAGCACAGAATTTGAAAGTAAACTTTCAAAATCTCGGCGTGAGATGTTGTGTTTAGTGACACTTTGATTGTATGTCGTATTGTGTAGGTCACAGGGTCTAGTTTTAACATTTGTTTGATTCGTAGAGTCGCTTGACCATCTCTAGGGATTCAACTAGGGCCCTTTAGTCACGGTTTTATTTGAATTCACCGAAATGCTTTGCGACAAATATTTGGACATTTATTGCGGTCGTGGCTGGTGTCGAATATTAAACGTTGATTTTATTTGATAAGTCATGGACGCGATTGGACACGGTCGATCGTTGGATTTGCGACAAACGATTTGGGCGAAACATTATAAGAGGAAGAAAAACAAATAAAACTATATACCCTCTTTTATGTTATGATATCAACAAGAATGAATTGGGTTGTGGTTACTGAGAATTGCATTTTTGATTTCAAATATTGTTGATAAAAATATCATCGTTGTCTCTACGATCGCATGTGATTATTGTTAAAAATAACATTTTTAAAATTTATAATGATAGTGAAATTATAACTAAAAATCAGTTACTAACAGTGTCCTTTATTTTACCAATATTTAGAAAGTTCCGTGAAAAAAATATTTGCAATCAGTATTTAATTGTTTGATTTTTTAGAAAATAAATTATTTTTTCTGAACTAAGCTGTAAAAGGAAAGCGACATAAATTTTTCTAAGGATTTTGAAAACTTTGCAATAGTTTATATAATTTGTATGTATA
This sequence comes from Calpodes ethlius, assembly GCA_018251375.1. Taxonomy (NCBI): domain Eukaryota; kingdom Metazoa; phylum Arthropoda; class Insecta; order Lepidoptera; family Hesperiidae; genus Calpodes; species Calpodes ethlius. The sequence goes on from DWPA01002127.1 coordinate 6,873, forward strand.
ATATATGTAATCCAAATAAATAAATAAACGCTAACACACTCATACCCCCGCAGTAGGATATACTTGTGTCGCGGGTGGCATGGACAACACAAATAATACGTCACTGAAACCCATGACCCGATAACAAATAATTATCTGTTACATACATATCTGCCCTGGCCGGGAATCGAACCCGGGACCCCTCGCTTCGCAGGCAGGGTCACTACCTACCTAGACCTACCTAGCCGTCGTAGGTAATTTGGATATTGTTATTTTTTAACCCTAGCGTTGGGAATTTAAAAAATCTAATTATATTGAGTTATGTGCAATTGGGTTTAAAGATGTAATTAGCTCTTTAACTTTTGTAACTATGGAATATGGTAGTATCGCATATGTGAAATAATACTTTTGCACAAAATGCCTTGAAAATTGACTGACATTCTCAAAATAAACTACATCATGATTTATCATCCAGTCTATTTATCTCTTGAAGTAATTACATACATTTACTGAGACTTTGTTTATACTGGTAAGGATTATGTATAGCTTAAAAGCAGGATTGTCCCGCTTAAAACGGGACGTATTGTCCCATAAAGCGTAATCACCTCGCAGAAGTAACAAAATCACTAAAATACGTATTAAAGATAGAACATAAAGATTACTTATCCAACGTATCAACTGGTAATTATAACGAGAAGCGACGTATCCACATCACATTTGCAATGCAACTTAAATTTAACGGTTAATAACCTTTATTTAGAGATTTTAAGGTAATTGAGGGGAATCGGCGACAGCTGGCAGAATTACGGCGGCGGCCGCGCTGACTGTTGGAGGAGTGACAATTTTATCGCGGGCCGCGCTCGGCGACGTCCGCGTCCAGCGCCTGTCACTGAAAGCCGCAAAAAATCAAGCAAAACAGTGACAATTGGTGCATATCCCCGACGAATTATCCCCCTTCGGCGCCTTTGTCCAATTGAAGCTTCCTTTATTTCACCATTTTTGCCGTTTTTCCATTCTCATTTGGTTATTTATCTCCTCTTTTTTGGAACGGACAATGAGCCGACCGCGCTCATTATATCCTCCCTGGTTTAGCACGCCACTCGCCACTAAATCTCCGGTGGAATTCTAGCGAATTACCCGACCAGCGAGGCCCGTTTTTTCGGGTGATTGATTGGAGTAAAAATTACTCTCTGTTTTGCTGCGACACCGAGGACGCGCTTCGATCGATTCGTTTATATCGTGGGGTGGGATCGAACGGATTGACTTTTAAAAGCTGTGGCGAAGATAAGATAAATCTTGTTACGTATTAACATACGCTGAAAGACATATATCGGGGTCGTAAGAGTCATTAATTTAGTGTATCGTGGCAGGTAATCTCGCCGCAGTTTGGCGGCTGCGTTTCTCGGTAGCTGTCGGAAATAGACCGGCCCACCCGTCATGACTGCTCCACAGATCACACCAATATACTCGTACTATCTTATAAACATAGGCCACTGTTATTTACAAATAATTGTATTATTCTGTTCACCAAACACAAATACATAAAAATACATAATGATTGACATTAAAGATTATAGAAATATAAACTGGTGCACCCTGATTTGTAAGGTAGCTGGAATGATGAATGGAATGATGATTAACTTCAAAGTTAATAAGATCTTTCACATTTGGCAATAGTTTATAATTGTTTTACAGTCGTCTAATAATTTTGGAGTTACATAGGTAGCACAGATTTTTAATATTATCGCAATAGTTTTATATCACAACGTTTCATCAGATCACTACGTAATGACAGCTTAACCAGCTCCTCGTCGTATCATGGCCGTCACCCTCGCTCGGTGATACGTCACTTTCAAAAGTTGTCCGGAAATCCATCGATATCGGTGCCTCTTTCGATTACGCCATCATGGAAAAGATCATCGTCATTGTACTTCTATTGTCACAAATTCCTCTCAGCTAATTAGTATCGATAATTTGTTGCTAAAATTTAACTATCCCTCATTGATTGTATGTGTCACTAAGGGATTAGGGATCCTACTTAACATTTCTTGGGTTTAATTGGCACAAGGTTAGTCTCGAAAGACATTTAATTGCAAATGTAAACCTTAACTTTAAGCGATGTGTGGTAACCCATCGGCGCACTCCGGCTTACTCTAGATCAATTTTAAAATAGGTAATTTATAGCAATGAAATAGGTTATGATCAACCCCATATCTATGATGTTTAACAGATTTTCTGATTTGCTGCATTTATCATTAATTATATTTTGTTCATTTTTGTACGCTACATCTAGGTGTTTGGGAATTTTTGAAATGACATTAACACAGTAATTGCAAAGGTCGCGCAAGGAGCGGTCGGGATGCATTATGCATAATCTATTGTTTCGCCGGACGTCTGCCGTCTGTCCAAATTACTGGACGATTAGTTTCTTGGTAAAGTAATTTCGTATGCCGTCGAGATTCGGTCTGTTTGCGAACAATTGACGAACCTCTCACAAATAAAAGGAATCGGATGCAATAAATTGATAACTGTGGGAAAATCGATCGCATCGGGTGGTAAGCAATTTGATGTTTGTTCCCTAGTACTGAACATGGAAATAAATCTTAGAAAGCAACTAGTGAATTTATTGATATCAGCTAGAGATAATTTTTTTGGTAATCGAATAAGTGTGGTCCCTTATCAATTAAATATAAGGAATACTTACTGGAAATATAGGATAACTATATTTTACGTTTCTTAATTGGCCGGAAGACTAGCTACGAGTCTTTTTTTTAAATTGCCCGAAAAAAATTGTAAAGTGTAATGTGAATGCTGGAGAGCTTCCTTGAGTTGTGATGATGCATCAGCGATGCCTCTGTCGTTATGGACGACCCTGGGTGGCGGTGTTAAGTTACTATCAGGTGTCTCGTGTTTCATTTTTGGCGTCTATTCAAATTAAACAACAATTTATTGTCGTAAACAAGTCGACTTACTGTTGCCATTATTTCTTTGATTTCGGGAAAAAACCTACAAGTCATAGAATAATCGTATATCTTAAATCGCCATCTCCTCAGAAGACTTATCATGAAAACATTGTCATACTGTGTAAGTCCATTTTATATGTTTTATAACTTATGTAAGGATACCACTTGGAGATAGTCTCGGAGCGTCACGCTCGCATCTGTCGTGCTTAGATCCTACAATCAACAACCAAGCTCATCGCGCTTATAACGAGTCATTGCACAACTTTCGCCCTTAAGACTAATGTAGTACAGAGGAAAGTAACACGGACACAATTTTGACGGACGGCAGAGCTATGTCGCATCGTGCACATCACGACCCAGCCACCATGGCAGAAACGTGCGCTGTATAATACGAGAACAACTAAACATTTCGTTACCATACTCGCTCGCGCACGGCCAATCTCTAATTTCACGAGTCATTACGCCGGCCGACCGAAAGAATCCTGGGGTGACACGACGCGCCGTCACACCGAGGGGGTTCCTTAATAAATTTCCCGAAAATGATAAAAACCCGGCACCGACAACGCAAGCTGTCCTCAATGAACATTCGTTAAAATTCTGCGGCGCCTCACGCGCGCCACCGGCGGTGGAAATGTCGAAAAATTCATAAGTTTTTGTCGCTGCGCAATTCGTCGTCGCGAAAATGGTCGAATAACTGTCATTTTTTGTTGGCGAACAATTGAGCGGCCCAGTACAGGGCGGAAAAAATTGTAACGTACGAGGTCGGATATGTTCGATGGAGGACTTTTGTTCCCCGCTATAGGCATTTAGTGTACAGCCCGCCTCGCTTTCAGTATTGGTCAATTTATAGATCTATACTATTGAAACTATGGAAAAATATCATTAAAGGCTCCCTGATATTTTTTATCGAGCGATGTCTCAATGACACAGTTAGTATTACTGTTTTCCTGGGGGACGATGACCACTAATTGACAAGTTGCATGTCTGCTCATTGGTGTGTAGTATTATTAACACTTTTTATTTATCTTATAGTAATTATTAAGTAGGTATAGGAATTCATTTTCACTTTGCTTTAGGAAATAATTGTAATAAATAAATTGACAAAGGTAAAACGTATTGTTTAAGTTCATAAAATATAAAATTTACCGGTTATCATTTAACGATTCCAAATTCCAAACAATTGTGTGTCCGTTGTTTTAAACAGATATTTTATAGGTTTCATGTTGAGCCTGTTAAAATTATTAAAAATTTGTGTAGCTTAACCCCATAGATATAAAGATCTTACCTAACTATGTAAACTTCAATTTCATACTCGTAAATGTTCTATACACTACTAACTATAGGAAATAGTTACCTATCGAAAACGGGTACAATTCTCAAGGAACAATAATGTACAATATAAAAAGAAAACAAGAACATTATAGCTTAAAAGGAAAATATACCCTGGCTTGTATCGCAGGCACCCTCAGATTCTATTATCAATTTAGTGCTATGACACAATTAGGAATACGCATACTCAATCAAACATTGAAGTGATTCAAATTTAAATTGCAAAATTATGAAACATTTTTTATAACCTTAAGTAGAACTACATATTCAGTATAAAAATATGTATATTTGTCTGATTCTGAATGCGATTATATCAAAAATACGATACGAATTTCCATCACCAATTGTTACTTTAACAAAATAAATTTAAGATTAAGAATTTATTTTCGGGTCGAAAACTATTTTTGAAAAAGTATAAAGATTACGTTTTCCGAGATAAAGCGAGGAGCATTATCAAATAAACATTTAATGAAATCTACCAAGCTTTTTCTGTAGTCGATACTAACACTTAACTCAATATTTATTTCCACATTTATTTCTTCCAACTAGTTACGCAAGATATTCGATCTACTAATTTAGATAAATGTGTTCTCAGGCTTCGGCCCTTTCATTCCTTAAATCGCTTTTGTCACTCCCTTAAATAAATTAAAGTTCTCTTGCTGATCCAGCCGCACCAGTCAACTAAGTTCGCATTGTCTCCAGTGATTTGTGAGAACGCTCGTCTTCACACGTGAAAAAGACACATATACAAATTTTTCATTGACCTGAAAGAGACAAAACATTAACTGCTCCTCAACAATTAATTTATAATGGGTCGCGTCTCCTATTCCGTTGTTCGAACATTTTTTCACTTTACATTCTCGCGCGGAATCAAAATTCCCCAAATAACATTTCACGCCGTATTCAAATTAGACATCTGAGTTGGGTGTCTTGTTTTATTTTAAAGGATTGGGATTTGGCGTTATCTGGACTAATGCTAATGATAATCTTTATCCAAGTATTTCTTTGATTAGTCTGCAATTAGAGGGCATTAGCATGATAGCAGTGGTTTGAACGTTGATTTTCCGAACGTGGTGGCGTGAGTTCGAATCCGGCACCCACCGCTAATTTCAACAAGTTATGCGCGTAGTACGAGTTAATTATCACTTGCTTCGATGAAGGAAACATCGTGAGGAGACCTGTAGTGAAACCGGAAAGTTCTCCATACTGTTCTTAAAGGTGCGTGAAGTTTGCCAATATGCACTCCACCACTCATTGTTAGAGGAGACCCGAGCTCAGCAATGGGACGTATATGGGTTTGATGAGAGAGGGTGTTACAGTCAGTTGTAAAAACCAACGTTATGTTGAATGGTTCAATGAGTCTAACACTATTATCTGCAAGTATAAATTCAAATTCTCTGCAAAATCTTAAACATTTAAAGTCACTTTCTATAACTGTTGTCGAATTTCTAAAGTGATAAGAAACATTTTATCACAATTGGTTCATTTATATTATTGAGTGAATTCGCAATTTAAAGGGTTAGGCCAAAGTCCACTCCGTTGGCTAAATGCAGGTAAGTGCAGAATCACAGAGTTGCAGGAGATTTATTGAGTGGTTTCCTCATAATATTTTCTTTCACCAAAGTTATAACCTATAGAAGTGAATTGAAGATAGTGTCAGACCTGGGTTCAATCTAAAACGGAAAAACGACGTTAGAACGGTCACTGCTTGTTTTATAATTCCACCGCAACTACAAAATAATAGTTCAGTAATCTAAAATAATAGCTGTCGTTGGAGATAAAGTCATAATAAATCTCAGTACATGCCAATTGACCAAACAACCTCCAGAAATTGTTGCGAGTAAGGAATACTGCACACGTTCGGTACGTGCGTACGATCGTAGCGATACGCGTCACAACCGAGTTGGGTTGCGTACTAGCGCCTAGCTGTGTTATCCGATTATCCATGTTTCTTGTGATTCCTAATAAGATGGAACGCAAGTGGTCATTCAGTAACTTGGTCATTGTATATATTGATGACTTCAAATTCGGTGCTCATAGATGCTTTCTTTATCATACTCCACAACTGTCCCATTGCTGGGGTAGAGTTTCCTCTCACTACAACACACGTGAGGATTGGCATACTTCACAGTACTTTGTGACCATTATGGAAAACTTCCAGGATACGTTTTCTCATGATGTTTTACTTCACTAAAGCATGTAATGATTAGTTTCTAATAGGTATATACTTTTTTTAAATAAAAGGTGTGTGCTAGAGTCAAGCTCGGCTACTATGTTCTGAAGACCGACGTTAAAACTATTAGACTATTACTGCTATAGATGCTCAGAAAAGTATGCAGGAGGTTCATCAGACGGTAAGTTACCACTGCTCAAGAGCATTCGTAACGTCGGCCGCGAGTTATATGTGTTAAAATAAATCACAGATAATCATAAATATACCTATACTTACTGTCATTATAATGGACGCATGACGCAATGCTCCGTTTAAAAATATTTTAAAAAAATTATAACAGGCTAAGAAAGTTTTTTTTACTTTTTCTTGGGTTGTAGGATTTTAAATTTTTTGTTTTTTTTTGTTTAATATTTTTTATTGTTTGTTTATTTTCTATTATATGTTAAGTACAGTATGTTGTGTGAATAAAATAGTATGCTGTTAGGTTAAATAGTAGCTGTCTTTATAATGTATAAGACAAGGATACCTACCACTGCCATTTTAGTAATAAAGTATTAGATAATATTGTATTTTACTAATACCTATACTAAATTCCTGTAGAAAATACATAATCAAAATAATGCTGTGGAGCTTAAGTATGTTCTTTAAAATCATTTTGCAATATTCTCATTGTACTGGAACGTGTAGGTCCGGTTGAGATTCACATCTTGTTCAGCTCATTACACACCCAAATCTCGTAGCGTATGAATGGGCGACTTGCAATCTGCGTTGTTTATCAAACTAACACTGCGACACTGCGACACTACGACACTGGTGCTAGCTTAGCTTTTATCTTGAATCCTTAGCGATGAATCACTGCGAGTCGCGCGTGATTCTATCCGCATCTCGCCATATTTAGACAAAGAAAACGTTAAATGCGATTTTATAATATAATTTTACAGGTTTGTACAAATTGTTGTTCAATATATCGGTGCTCGTGGTACAGTTCCAGTGTTCATCATAAATATAATAAGAGTTAAAAAAACTACCGGTTTTATCAGCTTATTTTGTAATAAAAAGGAAAATAATAAACTAGACGTATTTTTAAATGACCTAATTGCTAAATTTATTTCTATAATTTCGTCACGCATCTTCCAGTTCCATCGTCAGATCGTCATTTACAGGTGAAATGACCATAGATAGTCAAAGCGAATTTCATGAGCCTACACTCAATAGGTCTATTATTAGTAGCCATTTCAAGGTTCCCCGCTTCCACTTTCAAGCTGCCATCATCAGATGAACTTGGTAATGCAAGTTTTTATATTTTCACCTAATCCACACCTTCCAAGTTTTATGAAGGTATAATGAGTAGTAATAGATCGAAATTCAGATTCTCTACCTAAGTTTTATTATTTCCAGGTCGAACTATTAAAGGGGTGTTAATAAGATAGTTTTTAGCAGGAATAAAGATTTAAAAATTCGTGTAACTGTGCTTATCCTTACTCATGACAGTTATTGACTGGAAGCAGGTCTCTTCTCGTTATTAACCTGAAGAGTACTCCATAGCGATGCTCTAGAGTTGATTGGTGGAGCGATGAGTAACTAACTCGAGTATTGGAAGTTCTTGTGCCGACTAAAAGCCACTGACATCGCCATACTGCTATAGAAATATAATGACCGGCACTGACAGCTTAATAGGTCGTATTAATGAAGTGCTCAAGAATTTTTACCAGTTTTTACACGTGCAATTGTCAATCGTGTACAAGTTAATGTCTCAGTCGATTGTTTATGATTGACATAATTCATTCTGTCAGGCTATGAGTAATTTATCCTACGTACATTCAAAATACTTCTAGTGTAGTCTAAAAAATACTTGTTTGAAATTTTACAGAATTTTGAACAGAAAAAAATCGCTGCTTCTAACAGGTATGTCGTCGGTGTGAACGCGCTGAAGCGATGGCTGGGTATACGTATAATTAAACTTTAACTAAAAAAATATTAACGAAAGTTTAGTCTGTTCATCTTTGCATAGTGTCATCTAGTTAATAAATAAATGCGCTGGTTTCCATGGAGTGGCGAATAGTTAACAATTAATATGAATTTTATTTTGTTTCAATTGTTTCCAGGCATCAGAATAACCATTATTATCGTAAATAGCGCAATCGTATTATTAATAATTTTTCAATGTATGTTTAAAACCGTTCTTGCTTCACTTCGGCTAAGCTATATCTAAGCATCACCGGTGAGCGACGGAGTAGTGGCGAAGAGCCTAGTTTAATAACAATCTAAATTTAACCTAAACTATTTTAACTTACGACAGCTATTAGATATATGATTAAAACAATCATAAAATTACCGAAGAGCGTCTAAACAGAAAGTGGCGACTCCTTTGTATCAAGTAGACAAGGCACGACTTATGTAAGACCAATTGCGCACCGTTTGGTGAGCGGCGGTCATCAAATTGTTCTTCGTCGTCACTCCGTCGGTCAGCACTGACCCTGAATACCCACACTCAGAAATATGTTTAGGCAGCATAGTTAAAAACAGATATTATTTGTTTCATATCCTATTTCGATATGTCTTATTAGGTTAGTAAATCCGATATGTCCTATAAGGTTCGGTTTGCATACAGATTTCAGTAGGTTTTTGATACAATTTTTTTAGGAAGGTTCGATATAGTAAGCTGAATTAGGGCTACTTTCTTTTATACTAAGAAGTTGTACATGTTGCTTCATTCATAGTTAGCTCCAGATGAAGGAACTCCTCAACGCTGAAAATCACAGTCAAAACTTTTTTTGTTTCATTCACTAAATTTAATCGCATGTTATAAGTGTTTTTACCATTAATATTATATAGAAATATAGATGGTTTAAGTATATTCATGATATTATCACCCTGTTTGGAACAGTAGACTGACGAAATTAAGTGACACCCTTCTTAATAAATCGTAGTGTCTCTGTAGCACTAAATTTTATTCTGAAATTATTTATTACTTCTGTATGGTAGCATATAAAACGCTCTTATTGCGGAAGAGCCTGGATGGCGGTGACCTACAGTTTTAATAACTTGAACAAAAAAGAAGTAGGTTCTTAATGCGGTTGTATTTTGTTTATATTTGTTACTTCTAAACAACGTAATTTATAAACTGATTTGGAAAATCGTTTTTTTGT
>DWPA01002128.1:0-16463 GCA_018251375.1 Calpodes ethlius
GGGTGCCTAATACTTTTGGCCAAGGCTGTATATAAGAATACTTTCTGATTTACAACGTAATATATTAAAAAACGTATATCGTATCTCCTAGATAAAAAGTTGTAGCAATTTTTGGAAAAAGACACTAAATTGCAATTTTCTCGAAAGTTGAAAATTGTTAGTTAGTTAATTTTTCTTCTATGGGGACGATGTACGCTTTCTAAACCCCATCGTCACCAGATTATTGGAGTTGGAGTAGTCTTCTACCAGAGAAACTGTTGTACTAGGAACAACGAAGTTACATTTATTTTGTATCTATTCAGACAGGTCGTGATATAAATTCACGGGTTATAGTTTAGTTGTATATAAAAGTGAATATAAATATCAAGGCTAGAACTGTTGTATTTTCTAGAAATCGGGACTTATTGCTCTCTGTCAAAAGGCATAGATACAATCTATGTAAGACTACAAAAAATCTTAATTTCAGACACTTCGCCAAAAATTTGAACGTTCTCATTTTTTAATATCCCTATTGTTTTTAACCATCGCATTGAAGACAATTATCTACGAAAGACTTCAGACTCCTAATATCATAAAAATATTTACACGAATGAATATACCAAAAAATCTTTATACTGTAATCGTTGCGTGCTAAAACGACATTAACTGCATGTAATCTTGGGTTCAAGCAGGGTCTTGTACCACATAGATCGAGGTTCATTCCTCTCGCGCTGATTTATTTACTTATTGTAACCCGTAGTAAGGAGGTCTTTGTCCTCGTTACTACACTACACGAAATAAACAGAAAGAACCACAGACACGAAATGAATTGTAAATTCGTAGCAGAATTATATTAAAAACACCGAAAGTCTTCCACTGTAATATGAATGTTCATGGAACAAATATAATGGGTATTCAGGGACTGCTAAAAGAGATTTAAGTAATTAAAAGTAATAAAGGTGTCATTAAAATGTTTGACCCTAAACTATAACTTGGGTACTGACCATAAGAACATTGAACATTAAAGAGAACATTGATTAGTCGTAAATGATAGGATAAATCGTTTCTTATAACCTCTTTGTGATTAAAATTGGATAAGTACACTGAAAGTTACAGTTACATATTAAGATAGTATGATGGAGCTACTGGGTACTCGGCAGTTTACGTATTTCTTTACATTTTATCTGTCGTCATTGTATTGCATGCGCAAACACGAGGAAGATGCCGAAAGAAACCGACAAAACAGATACACCTTAAGAAATATTCATAACCTTTACGGTTTTTGACAATATTAAACGACAGAAGCTCTTCGCTGTCCGCTTCGTTTGCTATCCCTGAATGCATTCCGCTTTAATGAATATATAATTCAGAAAACTTTGGGCAGCCTCAGATAATTCGACTCGAAACATGGCAGGTGGAAACTACTCTACTGCAATTCACTCCAATTCAGAGAGGCGACCAGTGCCCTACAAAGAAAATAAAATTAATTAATTATCTAATATAATCGAAGCATGTTTTGTTTGTAGAAGATTACTACATTTACCTGAGTTAGGTTGGGGTTATCTTCAAACAAATCACAGTTTCTCTTACAGAATGACTTTTGTATGAATCAGACATTGTTAGGTTTAAAGACGGTGTGGAAATATTAAGTGAAAACGACAAAGTAGTCTGTAATGACGCAGATAAGAGTAAATAGGAGTAAACGCGTCAACAACAAATACGACAGTTACAACTTGACAAAAGGCGATGAACGAGTTTACATTGCAATTCATATCCTGAAGTATCTATTACTGAGCAAAATACAGTCACAGATACAACAATGATTCCACAGACGTAACGCGTTCCAATCGAACAAAATTCAATTACCTTATGGTGACTGCACTTGAATTGTATGGCATTTAAAATGTAAATTGTATTTTGGGATACAATAATGAAATATTACTGACTACTAAACCTGATTCACGGTATATACCCTTATTTACTTTAATTTGATTACCTAAAAAATTGGTTCACACTTTCGGAGGTTATGTTTCATTAAATTAATGATTTAATGTGACAAGCATATTTATCAAACTGTGACGAATCTTCTCATAGAAAAGTAATCATTTAAGAGATGATTGAATACCATTCTGTGTATGTGTAAATGTTAATTCCCCGCGGCAGTCTGGAGTAAGATGTTAATGATTATTTTAATAATACATATTTCCATTTTCAGAATTCAATTAATGGACTATTTTTTAGAAAACTTGTATTCGTTACCATTAAAATTTACAAACATGTTTGTTAAAAGAGAAAACGATACTATCAGAAAATGGTGATTGTTGAAACCATGTCGAATAAAGAATATATAAAATATGGCTATTCCAACGAAGACGAATTGAGAGCCACTTGAGATTAACTTGATATTCAGACTCATAATCTTACTTCCAAAGAGCGAAAATAAACCGTACCTAAAAATTTTGGACGTGTTCAACTTGTTTAAGCTAGTTCAAGAATTCTAAGAAACAAAGACTAAACGAGAATTATTTTAAAGGGTATAGGTAGATAGTTGTTTAAATGTCTAGCAAATCGACCCAAACAGCTTAACAGCGGGGTTGTTTCGTCACTTTCATGCATCTGCGATGCCCAGCCCTGTATTTCCTTACGATAAATTTTGGCTACATTGAAAAATACTAGTCAGATTCATGTTGGTCATGTTGATATTTCATTTTACTTGGCGGTGAACCTCAAAGCCGTTTGCGTATAGATAAGAAGATTGCGTAAAGATATAGGTAAGGAGAATATATTTGGGAATTTATAGGAAGATTGGAGATAGAAAAAAGAAGGTCTTACTAAAGTTCAAAACCGTGAGCTCTTGGTTTTCCACTACCCAAGAGACGTGTTCATGGATCTTTATCTCCCCAATAGTCACACCACAAGCAGCTATATTTTTAACTAGTACACAGCACTATAATAAAATTAAAATATCATAATGCAGCGAGAATTAAGTTTATTGATTGAGAATATCTGCACTGCATCAATTGCAAATAAGCTGAATTCGGGTCGAGGCAGTGTCACGAATCGATATTATATAAAAACATTTAGTAAGTAATGACTTTCGGCTGCTTGTAATATTTTATGATCAATGGGACTAGCGACTTTAGCAAAAAGTAGGAATTCAGCTTCATCAAGTCAAAACTACACCACAATTTAGAGGACAGAATATAAGCGAGACTGACGACCCAGTTCTAAAAAAATCTTCTAATGCAGCCTTTTCAAATAGTAATCACATTTGCTTTAACAACAGGCATATTGTCAACCACATTCAATACTGCATCTGCACTGCCTTGTTCAGTGAATGGAGTAGTGAAGCTAAAAATAGAATCGGCTTGTTCGTAGATTAAAACTGAATGGGGACCTTCCCACCCCTCTATAAATAGGTCACTGTGCCATTCGTGACGTCACGGGCTGACGTCACAACTCGGCCCAGGTGGACCCCGGAAATTGGGTCATAGTTCTCGGAAACATCTCTATGATTTTGGAGGGCAAATAAAACATTATACTTTCGAATTGATTTAGCTTGCATAGCAATGAAGTACAAGTCAATTAAATATTAAACGTTCTTTGTTGAAGTTAATCCTAAAATATTGTTTGACAAAATCTGGTGGTGAAATAAAATAAAATATAACAATTATATTAAATAATAGCTTCGGTTTTGCACGAAAAGAACTTTGTCATGTATTTTTTTTGTATCATACTGTCGTGTCACGGGGCCAAACAGCTCCCCCAGACAAAAGGTTTTTCTCTCCACTCTCACGTTCGGAAATTGTATGGCAATGACCTTTGGTGCAAAAAAAATAGTGTCATTTGCCATACATTGTCAGAACGTCAGCGTGAATTGAAGAGCGATTTATCTAAATTTACACAAAACCTCAATGAATTATACATTAAAACCAAACTCATTTGCTATGAAACGGATTGAGAATCTGGTTAGACAGATTGATGACAGACAAGATTGAAGTGTTATATTAATAAGTATTGATAGTGATTAGATGATTCCAAAAAATATTTACCACTGATAAAATCGTAATAAGACAGTAAGTAATTCAGTAAAGCTGAAGGTGATTTTAAATTGAAATAATTTTACGCTTCGTAGATTCCTTTTCGTTAAATGGTATTTTTAATTAAAACCAATTATTCATGGATAATAAAGTATTTATGCGCACAATTACAGATATCTGAACAGTTTCCAGGAATTAAAATATTATATAATGTAGGTAACTAATTAGGGGAGGCCTATGTCCAGCCGTGGACATAGATAGATAGATAACTAATATTTGTTGACATCGGTGTTCCCAGTTCCTGACGTTTAGGGGTTTAATATAGGGTTTTATACAACAATGGATTCGGTTCTATAGGCGTGCAAAATACAAGGGTACTCTGTACGCCAATCTTTGGAACATTATAAAACAATTTTAAAACCTTCCATTCCAAACACTTCAGCATAACGTTCCCAAGTTGTGTGAATATAGGACATTAATAAAATTAATAATCTTTTTGGGAGTTGGTCTGAACTCCGCGGAAGTCATGAACTATGATGGTCGACATGACTTGATTCAATCTTATTAATGACATTTGCAAAAGTATAATAAAGTTATGAGTAGTTTATAATTATGTTTACGGATCAAGGGACTTAGTGAGTCATCGTCATTCGTCGTAATGTGAGAAGATGGTCTCGACATCATCAAATTCAAATAAGCTGCTACCGAGCCCTCATATTTTTAGCTCGCATTTCATATGATTTTGCAATTATACAATGCGAGTGTATTCAATTTACTAGCAGCCCGCAGGTTTACATTAGAGCAATTAAGATATCAAAAAAATTACATAGTAGCACTCTATTGGCGAAAAGAAAAATTAAAATCGAATAATAACTGAGTTTCGTAGATTATCTCCTACATAGAAACATTACGTCTTTACAATACTATTGTCATAGATTAGTATAAATTAAAATTTTGGCAATTACGAATGATATTCGGTCTATATTTCTTCACTAAAACTTTTGTTCTTAGTGTCAATTTCGAACAATCGACTAAGCAAAGGAAGGAAGGGGCATAACCGTGCGGTGACAAAATTTAATGACCAATGCGTGCATGTACTGCTATCGTTGAAGAGCACTCGTTACGCCTTATCGACAAAGCTTTGTCCTCAAGCGGTCGTTGAACTTTTGAGCGGTTCAAGAACTTATTTCACTTGGAATAGAAATTGATCCTTCAAATGAAGTAGCGGGTTCGTATAGAGTTTCAGAGTATCAGTTCGCTGTCTGCAGGTAGACAACAACCTTGTTGATATAATTGATTCCCGGATCGAATCCTTTCGAATCAAAACCCCCTTTTATGGGCTATCTGGATAACAATGTGTCAACATTATTCATGCATGATCATTATATCTCTGATTAGCCAACCATTCTTCTAGAATCACCAGCGCAATATTTATAACTTCTTTAATTTAGAGTGTTAGATTGCGTTTACACTCTGATAGACAACGTGCCGATGTTTTCTTTGATATAACAGATATATTTTTTTTTATTATCTACTCGACATATAAGTCGAAAATCCTTGGAAAGTAATCCATGTCGCCCATGGACATCAGTAACACGTTGTTTAGCCAAGTACATGAAGAGCAGGAGAGGTTGGTTTGGAGT
The DNA here is from genome assembly GCA_018251375.1 of Calpodes ethlius. Classification (NCBI taxonomy): domain Eukaryota; kingdom Metazoa; phylum Arthropoda; class Insecta; order Lepidoptera; family Hesperiidae; genus Calpodes; species Calpodes ethlius. Next base: position 5,663 of record DWPA01002128.1, read on the forward strand.
CAAGATCTACAGAGGTCACATCCCTTATATAAAAACAGGTGTAACCACGTGCCGATCGTCGAGGCTTCTGCTTGTATGTCACCTCATATTTATTACACGGCCATGTTTACTACCTCCATAGCTAACCCTGTTTTCCATCACGCAGTGTCTAATTACTGCTAGATGCACATTTAACATCACCGTGCGATCGCACACTCCGCCCCGCCACGGTCTCGGTGTCACCGTGGTTCGCGTGACGTTCATTCGTTTGGACACGCACAACTCACAAGGTCACGCTTTAAGGTCGAACGTCTTGTGGAGATAGCGTACATGAACACCCAACTCACTGTACTACGCCGGCGTAAACACAAAACGTACTACATTATTGATTTAGAACTATTGCAAGGAGCGTAGAAGACACTACGACAGCTCTGTAAGCATGACCAATCTCGGATAGATCAAGCGAACGGACGAGTTATTTCTGTAGTATTTATTTGAAGGTATCAAATGGATTTTTTTTATATTAAGTTTACAAGCTCTTTTATGTTTACCCTTCCCCAGTGGTCATCCTCAACCGTAATACAATATCAAATGCGAAAGAAGCGACATTTTAACGACCAGGGGTGATGCCAATATGATATCATCTGCCAAAGGTGATAAAAATATATAATACTACCTTATACAAATGGTTGATACAGACTGAAATGGCAAGTCTGTCAGAAAATAGAGATCAAGCACCAAGTGTGGAGAAATTTGGCTCAAACTGAAAGATGAATTGATCTCTTTCAAATACACATTTTATATACCACACCCACAAACAGATCATTTGACTAAATCATTTCTTGGTGCTAAGGCTTAGTTTTTAATCCAAACACTCCAGAGCTTGAATAGTAATTGACTTAAAAAATGTCAAAAGGTCTTTTTTAAATGACAAGGTTGAATCATCGTCATCATCATCACCATCACAACCCATAACTATCTTACTGCTTGGGTCACTCAAAGCTTGGGTCTCCTCACACAATGTGAGGTGTACTGGCCAACGTTGAATATAAGGTTGTAATGTTATTATACAAATGTAGGCGAGCAATAAATTCATGGCATAGTTGTTACTCATCAATTGCAATTTGTTACAAAGAAATAGTTATTAGTACCAAAGTTGTAATTGTAAATTTATGATACTAATGAATTCACACCACCTCTCTACTAGCGAGTGGTCTATCAATCAACTACCTATCTATCTAGTGGGGCAAATTAGGGGAGGCTCGTGTCCAGCAGTGGGCCTTCAAAGGCTAATAGATAGACAGATATCTACTAGCCTACTATACAGTATGATCCCACTCTATAGTATTGACCCCACTTGGCAGGGTAACACTATTCCCTCAAGACCATGCCTGGAAGGAAAGCAGGAACCTCTTATACTGCATAAGACCAGAGTTTGAAGAAAGAACATTATTGTTGTTGGTACTTGATATAAGTGGAGTATTTTCTTAAGCTGGAGATGGTGATTGATGGAGACGTTACTTGCTGGGTTTCGAGTCGTTCTTGTGCTATAGGTGCAGTTTTAATATCTAGATTATATATATTGAGCTAGAAGAACTGATAAACATTTGTAATTTTAAACATAAAATGAAATTTTAAATGTCAACTTTTACATTGGTCTCTAAAGTTACACTGTATAAATTTGGAGAATTCTGTTTTATTTTTTACAAATATACTTTATAGAATCACTTGAATCTTAATATTACTGATTACCAATTTTTTTTAATGTTTTAATTTACAACAATGATAAGCAACAGACAATAAATAATACTGAGTACTCAATTTATGTGTCCCAAAAACAGATGTATATAGTTAAATAAATTTTTAATACAGGGTACATTTTTGTGAGCAAAATTAGGAAATTAAAAAGTAATAATTTGCAAAGTGCTGTCCTATTGTACAGGCTTCTTGTGATATGATTTTAATTGTAGATATCATATTTTATTATAATTTAAAGATGAAAAGTTTTAAACTATCTAAGATAACAGTTATTGCTCTTTATCTGCAAAACTAGTAAGTTTAAAGTAATATCAAAAAATAAAGAAAATTATACTTCACCCATAGATTTCAGATAAACTTTTAGCAGTCTTCTTTAAATTATATCATGGCAAATGTATCAATATTGTGTATACAATTAAATTCAATTACTGAAGGAATAAATGAGAGAAGACATTTTTTTATTGTAAGGTCAAGTTTTTTTTGTACTTACAAGATTTTCAATCAGACAACAAAAGTTAATTAAAAGCATGTAAAATAAATGCATATTTATCATACTAAACATTTGTCAATTGAGTTCGAAGTTTTATTCATAACATTGTGAGATGTTTAACATTATTAATAAATTATGAATAAACTCATATAATAATTACCTGAGACCTATTTAAACTTATGTAACATTTCCACTCTTTAAATAAGGATAAGGATTACTGTAACTTCGGAAATCAAAATTTCGTTTGAAAACTTACAATAAGAAATGCGTCTCGTGAGAATTGAAAACATTAATTAGTGTTTAATTTGTTACCTAATTCAAGACTATTAAAATGCTGTTTTTATACAAGATATTGAAATGAAGTCTTCTAAAGATGAATACTTATTAATCCTAAAATTGTTAAGTACGTAACTTTGTCGAAAAACATATTTATTTTCAGTTACATAGCAAGAAAGACTTGACATTGGCCTTCTTTTCAACAATCAATATAGCATGTACAATACAAATGTATAAAACTTAGTTGATACTTACGTTAAATAAGTAGCTCGAAGGATGAGGAAGCAACTAACACTAACACCGCTGATTAAAACCGCGATTTATAACTACAACAATTAATACTACGAACTGAAAATTATTAAAAAAATTGCGGCAACCTGCTCTACGATCAGCGGCCGCCCATTTCTTTCTTTTTCAAATCCTTCCTGTCAAATTTTACTCACAATGTTGCCATTGTAAAGCAAGTAAACACTAAGGTTGCAATTATAAAAAAGCATATGACAGTTTTGTCAAAGAAATGAGATTGAGTCCTCTAAAGGTTACCTATTTTTCTTTAATAATTTGATTTAATTTATCGTTTAAAATATTTTTTTCAATTCATATTTTATTATGTCAGCGACATCTGTGAGAGTACTAAAGTACTAATTACATTTGTATAATGTAAAACTTCAAGCGGGCTAAGTGTTTCATATATACTTTGTAAGATGGCGGTAGTACGCAAGAAGTGTAATGAAAAAATATATGAAAAATCAGGCACTTGAAATTTTAATCGGATTATTACACAATATTAGAAAAAATTACGAACACTTCGGTATTTTGAAATATTTTAAGATTATCAAGAATGAATAGGCCTGTACTAAATTAGTGTACTTATCATTTTAGATTGCGAAACAAACTCGTCAGCACAACTTTTAAATGAATGGGCAATTAGTACGGAATAATTATTATTTTAATTTATAAAGTTTTGGATAGGGTACTTAGTACAGTTATTTTCAGACGTTCTTTTAGACGTACACTTTAGGTACAGTAGCAGTATGCTTAAACGTCTTTGCAGGCTTCAGAACTACTTAATACCTTTGTAATTTCTGTTTGAATTTATACACTTTCTTCGTTAACCCATAACTGTTCCACACATAATGTAATGTAATCTCTCACATAATGAGATGGGTACAGACGATAGTCCACCACGGCCACGCTTGCCAAATGCGGATTGATAGACTTCACACACCTTCGAGAACATAATGGTGAACTCTGAGATATACACGTTTCCTCGCGATGTTTTGCTTCATCCAAGCAAGTGATAAATAACTTGTTGCTCTAGGTTTACATACCTACATTATCACATATACTCAATTCCTAAAACCCTGGATAATCTTTTTGCCCAAAGACAAAGCTAAAAGATCTCGTGGCTATATCTATCGTATGTACACCTATCCCTATTCACGTCAATAGCTCTTAAAATTCATCACAGTGACTTCCATCGTACATGAAAATATCATTTGAGTTTAAAATTGGGGAAATGGATCTACGGTTACTATGTTGATAATCAATCTGCCAAAAAATATACATACATAGATAATTTAAGAAAATCGTATTTTTGGGATAGCTGGGGATTTGAGACCCAGTACTTTCTTCTCTTTTATTTCTGGGCTGGTAATGCATCAGTTATGATATTGGTGTTGTTAAAATCCATGGACGGCGACAGTTACATATTAACAGACCAACCGTCAGGTAACTTGTTCGTTATTTACATAAAAAATCTATACTAATATTTATTCTAATATTATAAATGTCAGTGTTTTTGTTTGTCCTTCTTTCATATTCTTCGGTATAACGGAGCGCCCTTGTGGTATGATTTTTGGAGTGGAAATAGTTGTGAGGATGAAGAGATTATTAATTAAAATGTTGTACCTACCAATAAAAATATCACCATTACATTTGAACTTAACATTACATTTCACGATTCCATGCTTAATTCAGTCAAATTTATATAGTGTTTAACAACAAAGCGTTACCTGGCAACCAATGATAGAAAGGAATCGACAACATTTATTTTGCTGTTCTAATATCACATGCGGGTGAAGCTGCGGGCAACATCTAGTAATCTATAAATTGTTACAGTTTTAGGTAGTTTTGCGTCATTACATAATCAAAGTAATGTAAGTTACGGACCTACTTGTCTGGTGCTGAGCTCCAGGACTTAGCAACCGTATCCGGAACAGCGATCGTGACTCAAAGATTTGGCGCCTACAAGTGGCGGGACTGGCGGGCGGGAATTTATGTAAAAGCATTGTTATCTGTGTATCAAACCACAGAATAGACAGCCACAGAAGATTGACATTAACTACGCACAGATTGTTTCTAATTATTCTGATAACTTATCTAATCATTATGGCGAAAATAGAATCTGACATAAATTGTCTAATTCACCAAAATAAATAAGCAGTATAGATAGTAAATTTAAATTAAAAAGTAAATTAGAAACATTAGTCTTTTTTGTCGATTTAGTAAGCATTAATTATTTCACATATGCTTATGTTTATATCTGAATTAAAGGAAGGAAAGGAAAAATATGAATCTGTGTAGAAGAACAGCCTTAAAACTATATTGCGTAAAAATCCTTTACAACACATTTAATCGATTAAACACCATATGTGTCTGGCAACACTTGTCGCCGCTGCTTTTCCAGCGCCGCTTGCCACCATCAAGAGAAGTGAGCCTTCTGTTCTATACACCATCACGGTCCAAGCACTAGAAACTTGATCATGACACAATCTCAGCGGCGGTGTTCAGGTGTGAATGGTGCGTGAAGTATTTTAGTTGTAAGCTCAAACGCTCGGGTAAAACAGATGGATATCAGTATTTTGGAATGAGTTGTGTGGGTATTTATTTAAATAGGTACATATTTTGTAATATTTCATATCTTTCCTTGATCAGTCTATTTATTCACTTTGTTTCACAGACGAGATTCTCAACAATAACTAACACATTATAATTCGTTTATTATTATTCAAACTGTATCATACTCATATTGTTGTTTAAATTATTGAAAGAAACACATTTTTTAACGGCCAAAAGATATATTTTGCTAATTACTTCATAATTTCTTTAGCTGAGTTTTTATTCAAGGATATACGTCTAATTCAACGGTAAATATTTACTGCAACGGTGCTCCGGATCTGCGACCGAAACACGTGTAAAACATTTAACGGTGAGTTCATGAGGGTGGTAGCTAGCCATGCGGATTAAATACCTACCATCACGCAAGTGTGTCGTCGGGTTTGAACTAGGTGGCAAAGACCAACGACCTCCCACACGAAGGACCTTTCTCAATATCGTTGTCCTTTGCTCAGCATGCTGCATTATGTGCGTTTGAGATAAGCTGGGATTCAAGGATGGATAGATACTCGCAAGAATCCTTCACCCCCTAAAAGATAAAATTAAGGGAAATGTATATTCATTGATTTAAAATCGCTTAATATTTCTAATAGATACCTTCATAAATAAATATACTGTAATATATCATAACACTAGATGTTGCCCGCGACTCCGCCCGTGTATAAAAAGAAAAACAATAAAAAGGTTGTTAATTTCGTTCTGTTAATGGCTACCAGACAACGCTTAGTTGTTAAATACTTCCTTTAATTTTGGTGAAATATACATCGTAATGGATCTTTCCACAAAAATAAGATGTTCTTTTGCGTTAAATAGTAGTCTATAGTAATCGTCGTCCTCCCAACTATCTCTAAACCAAATATCATACCATACCGACGCTACGTTGCGCAGTGAAAAAAGGACCAATAATTAAATAAACACACTTCCGCATTTATAATATTAATATAAATTATGTACCTATACTAAGTTAATTTAGTGAATAAATTCAGTTAGAATCATATTTCTTATTATGAAGAGAAGGAGACACTCGCTTCATTCTATTTGCATGTAGTCGACAGGTTGAGCGAGCCCTATAATTAGGTCCGGCGACATTAAAAATGTCACTTTTTGCCGGATATCTCGATAATAATATGTACTATAAATAACTACTTAGGTATTATGACACATTTTTATAATTTACTGAATCCTTCGCAACTGTGTAATGAGATACCAACAAAATCCATTAAAGTACAATTTAAATTTAGGTACAAGATCAGATTTGAATTTGGGTCGCACTTAAAAAAAAAAGGTGTAAAGGAGTGAAATTACATTTTCAGAGTAACGACAGAGTTACTTAATGTCCACCATCTTACAATAAGTCCTTTAATTATGGCTACGGCTTATTTTAACGCGTCTCCATTGGCTTGGCTTGTCAGTAATGGCTGAAGGGTTCGTCAATATGGCGGCTTGGTTGGATATGTCGACAGGAAGTGACAGGCTACGTCACGTCCGTTATAAAGGATACATAAATGTATACAAAAATGAACTTAATTATTAAACGCAGTACCGGATAGATATATAGGATTTAAGGATTTGGTTTCCAGTCAAGTACGTAGCGAGCAGGTCGTGGTTGTCTTGCCGTACAGAACTTAGAATAAAATGACTTTTCCTCACTGATGGGTTCCACAGTTCCACACCGTAGATACGTTTATTGTGATACGTTATGCAACATAACTTTCTATAACATTTGAAACCGCTTGTTGCCGATTGATGAATGTTGCTCAACACACCCATACCATCATCAACATCAATTTAAAAAAAGTAACATTCTGCAACAAACGATTGCATTAGGTAGCAGATGTTACTCTCCCACTTTTGGAAAAGTTCTTCCACAGAGTAATTGCAACGTGGATGGATCATTACTTCTGTTGCATAGTGACTGTCGCTAAGTAAGTCTATTTTTCGATGCTTACCGACTAAAGAGGAAACCTCACGTGTGTCATAGTGATTAATCACGAATGGTTGATAGGAAGTCCTCTTAATTTTAACCATAGAGCTTATAACAAATATACTTTTTAGATTACCTATTAAGGTCTTTATGCAACCAGCAAGTCGTAGAATTATTTGCTGACATTGTCACAAAAATATAAAGCTATTCTTCACACTTATGAAATGGATGTTTTTCTGGTTGCATTAAGAAGTTTATTACTAGAGAATATGGCTTTAGAATTGCTAACAAAACGGTGCCCGATGTAGGAGTGAGTTGTGCATTTATTCGTCGTACCTTCACATATGTTCTCCAGCCGAATTATTTATTTGGGGTAACAGAACAAATGAGCTTAGTTACAGAGTTATTTCAGGTTATTTTCGCTGAATCCTTATATAACTTATCGAGTAAATAGCAACCCAAGCAATAAAATTACCATACTACTGTCAACAAACCGTTTATTTTCAATGTAACATTGGACGCACGCGCATCATCGTGACATTCGGGAAAATGTACAGCTTGGCGACATCGAAACGGCGCCCGGAGCACAGCGCGTCATAATGTTCGTACGCCAGTTTCGTGCCGACGAACGACACCGCGAACATACACACGAGCAGCAACGCACACACAGCTGGACACAAGATGGCGCCCAATTTTCCCGCGCGATTCGAACGAACCGACCCAGCTTCGGTGTCAGTGTCGCTGTGCCGGTCGGACTCCTTGGTCATTACTGGAAAGAAGACAATTTAAAGAGCATGTATAGTGATAGTTAGGTTTTTGGTGTTACGTTCGTAATTTTAATTCTGTTGACGTAATTGTCACCTTTCCGTATAGTATTTACAAAAAACAAAGATAAAAAGTGCGTTTCGAGTTCAAATGCATTTTTATAAGGTAACTTTTGGCATTTGTTGGGTCAACCTTCAAGCTATTTCCGTTTTAATGTTAATCTACTTATGATACACCATATTTTTTATACGTCTATTAACCTTTTCACCAATTCACACTGTAGCAGTATCGTGGAATAAGCCCTAGATCTCCTAAATTACGAAGAGACCGTTATCTTCTAGGTAGCCATTAACGGGTTCAAGCCCTGCCAGTATTCTGAATTAAACTGCCATCAATTGAGTGATTTATTAGGCTTTTACTTGAGTCCTACAGGAGTGGTTTTTGCACCGTATCCCATTCATTCCCTCAGTTCATTATTCCTGTACTGAACAGTCATTCCTTAAGCTAATATAAACAATTTATACATTCGTCCATTTTTCTTTTCGTGCCTATTTATTTCCTTGTACCTTCCACATTCATATTTAATGCCCTTCCTTTTCTTAGATTCATTCCTTCACATAGCATGCCTATACCAAATTGTCTGATCCCTAATTCGTTTGTTATGCCTAATTCTTATCCTTAACTATATTCTATTGTCTACACGACCAAGTAAACTGTATGAAGAACTAAAATGAAAATGAAATCATCTTTAATTGCGTGTACTAATTTTAGGGATTAATACGATTTCTGATCTTAAAAACATTTTAACAAATGAATGATGGTAATATTGATATTTGTCTCGAAGTCATAGGGCGTAGAGGTTGTAGATTCTTTGATAAAAGATGCAAAGGTTGATATTAGAATCAATTATTAAACTACATGAAATAAATAATTTCTAGTTTGAGACTGTGGAAATAACAATTTGAAGTAATGAGTACGATGAAAACATTAAAATTGCTTTTAAGATCATCTTTCATCAGTTTGTTATGAAACAAATACATTGTATAAGTTAGGTACCTATTAAATAAATATGTAATATATGTAGGAGGACCTGTTTTTATGTAATAATACTTTTAAATTTAAATGTACAAGTACAATTAAATTAAGTAATTTTGATTTACCGCTGTCTTTTGAATTCGGGTTTTGCAATATTTTTGTAAGGATTTCACTTAGATATTTTTGTAAACATTTAAAGAATCTCAAGAGAAATACATTTTCGACGTAATGCAATTACTGTTGATGAAATAAGTAAATGCTGTCAGCTTAGCTGTCAATTATTTTCTTTATAAAGATACCGGCCTAACTCTTATTTATATATTTTAAGAGTGCTTTTCACTAACTAGAGGTCATTGGTGGATTACATACATAGTCATTTCAAATAAGTATTCTGTGAATTACGCCAGTTCTTGGACACTGTCCATTATGATTTCTTGGTAAAATTCCTGCATTAAAATGTATTGCGTATTACAAAAGATATAAAATTGCAATATGAGATACAGAAATAGCAATTATTATAATTGAGCAGTATTTAAAAAACATCGCATGTGGTGATGAGGTAATAAAATTTCAATAGGTTAGGTTATTTAATTTATAATTCGTTTGTCCAAAAATAAAATTTTCTGATCGACTTGTATAGATGGTGAAGTAATATTATAGTACCACTGAGCTATCTAGATGATGATGATGGAAGAGTGACGATGGTCAATTACATATAACATTCTTGAACTGCTGTCTTATGGACCAATTGAGGTATTGTCAGAAATTTAGGTTCCTTGAAGGCATCTCGACTAAAATGTAAAACTGCGACGAAAATATTACACCATCTTGATAGTGAACGCTCATTGTCGATCATGGACATCGAAAACGTTAGAAACATTAAAGAAGCAGCCAATTGAAGTGAAGGATCTCTAAGGCTAGAAACAGCTCTAAGGCGCTGCAGTAAATTATAAAATATCATTTAAGGAAAAGCTAATTTGCTGAGGAAGCAAATAACTGTCATGCTTAAGTTCCGTGAACCAAACAGGGTGCACGACAATAGGTAACGTTGGCTTAAAGTAATAGTCTAAATTTGTATTTTTTATCTTAACCATAGACAAGTAAAACAATATCAAAAGTTTTATATTGAGAGCAATCTGTTGCCCTATCTACAAGTCACCACAGAGTATGAAAACATTACGAAAAGTCATCAAAAGTTATCAAGAGGATAAGTTATTGTGTTTTTAGGTTAGATTACTAGAAATAACTTCACAAAAAGTAGATAGTACGATAACTAAACAAGCGGAAGGACAATGAAAGCTTTGTTTTATTTTGTCTCATTAATATTGACTATTGTTCTTTTCCTGGCTTTCATTTATTTAATGAGTACTGTGGATCTGGGATTGCGACACTTTGATAACCCAACTTTGCTGGTAATTTATTTAACTTTACCTTATATTGTTTAGTTTTTATATATATTGCTAGTTCTAATCTCACTTCATACGGCATTCCCAAAGGACACCTCCCAGGCAAATTCATATAAAAGTTTAATTCACTAGTTCTCTCAATCATAAGTAAAGTACGGACGGGGTTCAAATCATATTGATACAGTTTTTTAAGAGTAACAACTGGATTAGAGCAAATTTCTTTCTGAAAAGTGTTCAGTACCGTTTATCTTAAGGTATCATCAATCAGCC
>DWPA01002129.1:0-16461 GCA_018251375.1 Calpodes ethlius
AGTGACGAATAACATAAAAATAAAAAAATGTTTACAGAAAAATGTATCTGTACAACATGAAAAATCTCCATGAATAAGCGTAATATAGTTTTTACTATTTCCAGAAACGTAATAGAAATAACATTTTTGAAAAATATTCGTACGTTTTAACAGATCGTATAAGCTAATCATTTGCATAATATATCAATTACTAATTATTTACTTGACCTCAATTTTATTTGGAATAAATTGTGTCAATTTAATTAATTCAATAAAAAAACAACAATTTACTTCCTATATAGGAACTTTTACATATGTCCAGCAGTGGACTTTCTTAAAGGCTGATAGATAGATAGATAGATAGGAACGTTTTGTTATATAGGACGATACTATAATTGTATTTGGGTGATTACTCTGAACTTGTCAACTTTATTATTAACTTGTAAAGTTACTATTATTTCAGACTGTTAATAAGTACTAGTAATTCGAAAAATAATTTAAAAAAATAGTGATATGAACTAAAAAACTTAATATTACTATTACATAACATTTTCGTTGTATTATAACTAAAAAAAAACGATTAGAATTAATAAAAAAAATATGTTCTACAAGTGCTTAAATAGAATAAAACTTAATAGCAAGTTAAGTCAGCACTACTAAATGCAATGTTACTACTAGTAGAAATACGTGTTACTTGTTACTACTAGTAAAAATACATGTTACTAGGCGTTATTACCGGCCAGATACATACCATCTGCGCACCAAAAAGTACTCAGTCCCGTCACCACTGCCCATCAAAGTGGACTCCTCGTCACTACTCTCATGTACCATAAATTCCTTGCCCTTTCTGAAAATTACAATCACAAAAAATGTTTCCTTTACCAACTTGTTAAAAATATTATTAAAGCTTTTAGGCCCCATGTTTTCGATATCGCCATCGGTTGGATGCAGCGTCCCGTAAGCGAAAGCCTGTGCTCGGTCGATTCAAAGCGGTATTTCCCATGATCATTTTATTTCATACCCAAATGAAATGTTTTGTCAGGTCACAATTCGTCGATTTCTTTTTTTTTTCTGTTCACGTGGTGTTTCTTTTAATCTTGTCAGTTTTCTTTACATGTCTTGATTTCTATTACAACAATCTTTTATTGGTTATTTTCTGAATTTGGTCAATAACGACAAATTTCTGTTATTAAATCACTGGTTCATTTAAAAATTCCGTGTCCCTTTTTTGGGTTCAAATTCTGCGTTTTTGATTTATCTCCTTTTTTTCATTTAAATTTCCTTTTTTTATATGTATAGTTTTAATGTCCATTACTTTTATTTCTTTTACTCATTTCTTCACCTCAGTATTTCGTCTTCGAACTTTATCTAAGTGTCAGCAACACCACAGTATATTCCGGTCACACAACGTAACTCATATGATTTCCATATAATTTATCATAATTCCATATATTTATAGTTTAGCAAGTCTATTGATGATAATTAATACATTTCTAATTACCATTTGTCGATCGACACCTCTATAGTAATTGCTCATCATAACTCTTCACAAATAGTACTATTGACTAGAAAATTCTTACATACTCCATGCGATTATTGATAGAAAATGAGACTTCACTCTTTTTCTGTCTTCTTAACTCCAAAAACTATCTTTGATAAGATCTTCATCTTCTCTTATTAATCATGTAAATAATTATACTGGAACTCCCTGCAATCTCCATTCAATTTTCGTTACGTATCCATACTTAATTTCTTCTCATCTGGATCTTTAAACTTACCGGCAGACGTACAATATGCCATTGTGTTGTGTAACTTGTTAGTACAGACATACTAAGAACGTATTCACCATATTAGTAAAGTGGCTTACATGAGTAAGTTAGTGCAAACCTGTCACCCACCGAATGACTTAACTCGAAGTAATTAAATAGTTGCATTTCAATATGCAGACTTACTTCAAACTAAGTCCTCTTGAAGCCCAGCGGTTAATATAAGCAAAAGCTTGTTATTTTATTCGTTATGTTGTTATATATTCGAATAGAATTTCCATTTGACATTTGCAGCATTTTGTTGACATAATATTGCATCATTTGAGGGTAGTTTAGTTGTCTATTGCAGTAGTCTACTATAGTAATGTCTACTCTGTGGAGTAGACAGATTAAGTTTTGGTATTGAATTACTATTGTAATCCGTAGACATTTTAAAAACATCAAAATAAACTTTTTCTACGATTTAACACAGCTGTTTGCGAATTTGTCGACACTTTTTTTTTACAGAAGCAAATAAAAATTGCTTAATGGCATAGAACTGCAAAAAACTAATATTTTTCGATTTTTAAACGTATTATATAGGAGATTATATCTCCAATATTTTTTTTATTTGTGTATATATTTTCATATATTATTCACTTGTAAACTAATGGAGAGATTTACTTAAATATACATTGGCATTTCATTGTATTCCCGCCTAAATTGTACCAAATTAAAAAAAAAATCGCAAACGTTCCAATTTCAAACAATCAAACGGAAACTCGATTCAAATTTAGAAAACCCGTAGAACAATTTATAAACGTACCTATAGAACACATAGTGCTGCAACATGAAGAATATATCGAACACCAGGCTGAACAAGCCGAGGCCGAATTTAGTGGCATCGCCGAAGAACGACACCCAGTCGTTGAAGTTGTATGCGTTCAGCGCCATCTGGAGGATGGAGAGGAACCCGCCCACGAAGTCCAGGAAGATGTTTCCGATGCTCCAGCCGACGGTCGACTTGCGTTTGTAGTTCATGTACGCCTGTAAATATTGTTTGTAAATCAATTATTTTCAAGACAACATTGCTTGGACATATGTTTAATATAACCCTTAGCCATTAATATTAACCATCTATATAATACATAATATCTCTTTGGAAATTTCTTGTCGCGTCTGTCAGGAATATTCGCTATGAATTTGTAAAAGCGTTGGACTAATCGAAAAATATTAAATATTAAGAGGAAATTAAATAAAATTAGATTTAATTCCATTGATATTAGTAAATAATCGACCAAATATTTTGATGTTAAGGGGAGTTCAAGTTGGATCCTGATGAATACAAGTCAGTGACGTCGCGTTGTTGTTGAAACCCTGAGACTGGATAAACCATCCAATATAATTTGTCTGGGTTCCGTGTATTATAGTAGGCTACCACTAGAAGTATGGAATCGACCATGATAAGTTTAGAAAGAGCTTCAATTACAAAATAAATTTTAGAACTAGCTTTTCATTTGACACTCTCGTGGCCAATTACTATCAGACTCCTTTGTCAGCACTTCAGACTAAAAAAATTATTACAAAACCGTAACTCACCTGCGGAACATACTTAATAAGCGTAATGCACAGTTTGATATAGCTGCAGTAGTAGAGGAAGTCGAGCCATTCGATCTTGTCGGCCGCCACCAGACTCGCCGTAACTATCACCACTCCCGTGAACCCGCCCAGGATACCGCGGCCAGTCATCGATACTCGTTGATCTTCACGCTGAGGAACGTGAATAAATAAATGAATAACAAAATAAACAAAAGAAACTAACGAATAAACAAATGAATAAACAAACGGATAAACAATTGAATAAATAACTATGGAATAAAAAAAAAATTCATGAATAAATAAATAATATACCCACACATGTAAAGAAAACGAAACAGTACATTTAAAATGTGCTTTCATATGAAAGTGCATTATTATAAAACAGAAGACAAATGAATGAGCGGAAAAACACGCTTAGGAAGCGTTAACCTACAATTATAACACTTAGAAAGTTTAAAATAACATAATGTAATAATAATAATTATGACACTGGCGAGAATCGCTCGTAATTCTTACTTATTAAGAACTCATTTAAGTTTTTTCATAATTTAAATTTGAATATAACGAAAAGACTAAAATAATTTAAACAAAAATAAAAATAGTACCCATTCATTGTGTTAATGTAATAGTTCAGTTTTCAAATCAATTGACACATTTTTAATGAGCTGTCAAAACGCAAGCTCTTTTTGATATAATTTCTAGATTTTTGCGTCATAGCTGATAATGGTCGAGTTACTGAAATATGACCGTTTCCAAATATATTCAAGACTTTCTAGCTAAATTTCAATTACATTTTTAACAAGTATTTTTAAATTGCCGTAACGTGCAATATCCTAACAGTAATGCAATTATCATAATGTCGTGGCATACAATACAGCGAGCGCAACAAGATCACTATCCAAATAACGTGAGATAGAGTTGTCTGAATCAATTATTTTTTAATTGTATCCATAAATTTTATATAAACAGAATCTCTTATCAATATTAAATGACGACTTCAAATTATACCGTCCGACCAACCGACTACATAAGGTCGTCGACATAACTCTACGCGATACGTCAACCTTCACATTGGAATGTAGCAGAGAAGGGCGAGTGAGCAAATGTTATTTAATTCATCTATGCATACGACATTACATAATAGTTACAGTGTAACTTTTGTAATACAACGGCCTAAGATCGCTTCAAGGTCAAGCGCATCACTAATAAAGCTAATGATATACTTCATTGCGTTTTTAAAGACAGATTAAATAGATAACTTCAGTTTCATAAACAATACTATGAAGTCTCACAGTGACATACAAAGAGAGGATCGATTGTTTGTATTACCGTCTACTTCACAGTAGGTTCTTGAACAAATACCGAAGATGAGATTGCGTCTACTAGACCTTTTCCTTGTACCTCACTGTGAGTCCTAATAGTAATGTCTGTGAATAAGGCGGTAATTGAACTATTGATAGTTTCTAACTAAATGTAAATATTAAATTGTCTTAAGTCCCATTTCCACGTGATACAAATATATTCCAAATAATGGAAAAGCTGCAAATTTAAAAAGAGATAATTAATTAAAATACTATTCAGGAACAAGGAAAGAAACTATTCAAGTTAGTGATAATGATAATGATTATAACATTGATATTGATAATGATGATGATGATAGTAATGATGAGATGTAAAATTACCTCGTATAAGCAGCACTGTATAATAGTAACTATGGTGGCGAATGCGGCGTGCAGAGAGAAGAACACGTCGTTGAGCTGCACCGGGTTCAAACTGCGCGGGTAGCGAATAAAGTACTGACTCTGGAAATTATTAAATATATATCACTATTACTATACTGGTATACGGAGCTAATTGTAATAGACACAGAAGTACTCATATAAAATTAACAATAGTAAGTGGTAACAATAATACTAAATATTTATCCAGACTTGAGGACTTGAGGAGACTTGAGTCACCTCGATGTTTTAGTTTAGTTTTACAAATAAACTAAAAATATAAAATTTGGAGCTACACGATTAAAATAGATATTTATACACGTCGCCAAAATAACCTTAGTTTTATGCATAAAAGTAAAAAAGAATTAGACATTCGTGTAAATGTATATGCAAAGTACTAGGTTTCACAAAATAAAAATATTGATGGTATTATATCGTATAAATATTTGTGTTTGAATACCAAAGTAAAGTTTGGTAATAAGAGTGTCAAATAGAAAGAGAGGGACGGGAAGATAAGAATGGGAGAGAACAGAGAGAGAGATATAGAAATTATAAAAACTAATTACCTGAATTAGTTCAGAAAAATACAGTCCGCAGTTGAAAAGCGAATACATAGTGAATCCCATAAGATTGAGAGCTAAGAAATCAAAGTTAAGCCCCACGACGCTCTTTCTTCTAAAGTTGATGTAAATTTGCGGGTAGAAGGAGACAGACCAGGCCGCGAAGTAGATCCACCCCATGATGTACGAAATAACTTTGATCGCGTGTGAATGCATCACAGTTACACGGAAGAAAATGCTGTCGACACTGAAAAGAAGAAAATTATACACGATAATAATCATATTTTCCTGTATCACTAAACTGCATTTAGGTAGCGTAACGGCGCGAAAAACTGAAATGCTTGTAAGGTCTCTGACACAGGCGTTAGCGTTCAGATCTAGCACACCATGTATAACATTAGTCTTTAGTTGACAAGAGTGTAGTGTTTATTAATCCACCAAGAGACCATATATAATATTCTTTTAAACTATGACAAATTAAAAAAAACTTCAATTACGCTGACTCATGGCATTAATTTTTCAAACGTCATCCAAATAATATTTAGATATATTCAAGCTCCGTCATCACAAATAAAAACCTAAACTGACTTGTGTAGAGGGTCAATAGAAGGAAAATAATACTCACTTAACAAAACCAGTCGGCGTAACATTGAAGGACACTTCAGAGTGTCCTGGGCTCTTTCCGTACGCGCAAATATCGTGCGTTATTACCGCTGTGGCATTCGGCTCGTCCACGCCTGGTATCTCTACTTTCATCGGACTGAACTGAACTATGTCTTCGTGCTGGATCTGAGATGCTACCACGAGGGTCGTGTTGTATTGGCCACTGGAATACAGACATCGAATTACTATATAAAACACTTGTAATTTTTTTTTAACCTTTTTTTTCTCTTACACTATTATCTATAGTTCAGTTGAAGTAATTACTAAATCAACTATTTTTATTCAATAGCTAAGATTTTATCGAAGTAAGAACTATCAAAATATATAATACTCTTCGGAATAGTTACTTAAGTCATCACTTAAACTCAAGTAATTACTGAAGCAGTACCATCTGACGCTACACCTTTCGTGACGTATCAAATGTTAACGTATTGTAATCAAATGTTAATTCAAAAAGGTAAAAATAAACCTGACTTTGGAAACTCGGCAATTGCAGATATTGATATTTAGATACACGAACTGTTCGATGAAACAATGCGGAAATCATTCCTCGTGTCTTGTTCAGCATTATATTATTGTGGTTTTAGATTGAACGCATTTGTACACACACACGCATGTTACTAGACACATAATATTACGAACAACAACAACATACTACAGATCGATTAGTTCTCAAATAAAGCTACATAAACTTAACTCGTTTTGTACTATGATAAACACTAAAATAATGTAGTACCTACATTGAAACGAAATTACAACCTAATTAGGTTGTCTAGTAGTCGCAGTAACCCCCGTATTCACAATTAATACTATGATGTCTCACCAGATACATGTAGTTTATATTTCCATCTATTTATATTTAACTCTAGTTTCTTGAACCACGCCAAAGATAAATATGGGAATACGTACAATCGATTGTTTCTTTCCATTTCACTGTGAGACCTCATAGTAATGTTTGTGAATACAAAGTAAAAAGACACTATAATGTCTACATTGTAAGATACTATATTTACGTTATCTAATGCAGTCAAGCTAGTGACAGCTAACATTGTTTATTTAGTCATCATCGTCATCATCACAACCCACAACTGTCCCACTGCTGGATTTAGTTCTCTTCTCACAGTTCACCACGCTAGCTAAGTGCATGTTTTCATAATTTACGCATCTTTGAGAACATCATTGAGAACCCTTAGATGTGTAAGTTTCCGCACGAGGTTTGTTTTCACCGAAACTAGTGATAATTAAATTGTGATTGGCACATTTTTTGTTTTTGAAAATTAAATAGTGCATGCAGGATTCAAACTGAGGCTGTGAGAGGGATCAACGTTCGAACCATCAATATTTTAGTAAAACATACTTAAGATAGCAATTCCAGTGAAACTTAGGAAGTCTAGAGCAGAGACACTAGTGAATGTAGGAACATAGTTTGTTTAAAGTGAAACACACTTAAAATTTCTAGTACACTGAAACGCTCTTATATTGTCACGATAAAACACTTATATTAATTAACTAGCGTTTTCCCGCAGCTTAGCTTGCGTTAATTATATTTTTCACTGTCACGGCAATATATGTAATTCATTGGAATGACAATGTGCCATCTGTCGAACCAACTCAGAAACCTTCGTGGTCTCATGCACAACAACTTTGCTACAGATCATCAGAAGATCAAATGAATAATTTACGATTCTAGAAAAGACATACAGACAAACATAATTTTTTATATTCATAGATAGATGTATTGTAAAATAAATCCTACGGGTCGTATACAGTTATTTTACCTTATAAAATGTACAAGCAATTAAGTTGTATGGTTAAAGGACATGAGTAGAGCGATCATTACTTACATCTGCACTAATTTGAAGAGATGGGTTTCATCCACGAGGAGATCAATACTTTTCACATCTACGTACATTTTGTCTAGCTGACATTGAGCGCTTGGTAAACCTGTGAAGAGACGCATCATTAGTTTAAATTTCAAAGCAATACATCTGTTACGAAACAATAACTCAAACGTTTTAAGTAATGTCGCAACGTATAATGAGGTTCAGTAATAGCGTTACTAAAGGACACGGTTTAAATAGTAACTAAGAAAAAATAATTGTACTACATCACTGTTAACCGATCAATTAATCATTGGAAGTTGAATTAAGATTAAATTATTATTTGTCAATTATCTACATATATATAATAATTCTAAATATATTATAATTGTAGTCCCTAACCTTAATTATGATTCCCTCAGGACGTTTTGAAGCTGTTGAGGACTCTACTAACCAATATCCGTTCATTCGAAAAAACTACACTTTTTTAATTATGTTCCTTCCAATATACGATAATTGGAAATAAATAATAATATATTCAAATTTCATTCTATTTGATTGTTGAAAAATATCACTTAGCTCGAGTAATATTCCTGGCAACGAATTGTTATTCTGAGTTTTTGATGGTCTTAGGACGTTAATTTATGAACTGAAATCTCAAAATAATTTATATAATATAGTCATATATCAATAAAGTGTTCATAAAACAACGGTGTTAAACAGCTACATATATTATTCTCTAGTATCCTTCAGAGAGACTTTATATGAAAAGTAGCGGGCAATGAAACTCCTCAAAACAAATTACGTAGTATGCGAAATATTTGTCTACAACTTACCTAAGATGAATATGGCAAGAATAAAACAATAGCTTAAACTATGACTAGAAGCCATTCCCGCGGCTTTGCCCGGAAATAATACTGCAGTGTTGTGCGCCATCGTGGGTACCTGTTGACAAAAACACGTTATTTAATTAACTTTCATATGAATAAACTAAATAAGGAACTATCTATCTATCTACCTATCTATCAGCCTTTAAAGGTCCACTGCTGGACATAGACCTCCCCTAATTTGCGCCACTCAGACCAGTCCTGAGCTAATCTGACCGAATCTTTTAAACGATTAATATCAATGTTATAGAAGACGAGTCTGAATTCACACAGACAAACGGAAGACGTTCCATCATCAGTTTATGAAAGTAGTTCATGTACAAGTATATTCTTTAAGTGTTTTCTATATACAAAATTAACATCAACCAACAGAGCAATACATATACATATATTTATCAAACATAACATAGATAAAAACATCGTAAATTTCAAGGTAAATACAAAATAACAGTCTACTTTTTTCTATTACGCTGCTTCTGTTATTCTTACATATACATACCTACATATACTATCTTATCATCATTATATTATTATTTGTTTTATATTAAAAAATCGATTACTACTTTTGAATGTAAAACACGTTTCGATAAATCGATTAAGAAGTATGACTACTTCAATGTCGATGACCTGAACTTGATTAATTATCACTAAATGTTTTTTAATAGACTATTAGGATATTACTACGAATGTGATTCAACTGGAATTGACTCCTATGCGAACCCACTATCCGGTTATATTACTTTATTTTAAAATGTAACTCCTATAAACGCATACCCTAATATTATAATAGCGAAAATCTGTTTGTTTGTTCTTCTTTCACAACTCAACAGAACATCGTTATGTTATGAATTTTGGTTTGGAGATATTTGGAAAGACGATGAGTGCTACCAGGCTACTTTTTACCGCAAAAGAGCATTGCATTTGTAAAAACCATTGATAGAAAGAAATTGACAACCTATTTATTGCTGATCTTTTCCCACATGCGGGCGAAACTAAAAACGAAAGTAAAATGACGAAAATATTGTATGACATAACTTAAAAATTTCTAATTAATCCTTGGCAACTCACCACTTGATTCAGCCAATACAAATAAAGATAATAGTTTTCGCAATAGTAACGGAACAGTGAAGAGTCACTTGTTTCAAATCTATTGATATTAATATGATGAAGTGATTATAGAGGAAGTGATTGATAGGTCATTAGCCTGTTTCTAGGTTACTCACTGTGACTAGCGTCTTTAACTGCGAGACTTAATCTGTCTTTCAACTATTAACTAGACAGGTGTCAATCAAAAGATCAACAATGAGAGCGCTAAGGTTTTTTCTTAATGGCTTGTCAATAAGAAAAAGACCTTCAGGCAACAAGAGAACTTCCAACAATCAGATTGATCCAGCTCTAAAATCTTCATACAACTTATCCTTAAGCCGCATAAAGCCCAGACCCTATTACAACCGTTTGATAATCTATATATATAAAAATTAAAGTTTATCTGTATGTCTTTTATATCATAAACTAAGCATTTGATCATGTGATGATCTTTTAGAAAGTTGTTGTGTGAGCCCACGAAGATTTCTGAGTTCGTACGACCAATTTTTGACAGATGGCGCCACTTTCATTTTAGTTTTTTTGACGTAGCAACGCGCGTAGGGTACAGCTAGTCTCTTGATAAGTTAGTAGGTAACATAACAGACACTATGTTTTTATACTTTGTAGCTTGGCAACTAACTTGAGGATAATAAATAGAAAGAATGTTGAGAACGGCCATCAATCTAGTAAACAACCGCATGCAGGTTGAAGTAATTCCAACCATCACAAATAAGTGTGTCAGATTTCATTACAATCACTAGTAGTCCCACTTCTGGGCTTGGATCTCATCACATAACGTGAGGGGTACAGGCCGTAGTTACAAGCCAAGTGCAATCCGCAGACTTCACACACCTTTGAAAACATTACAGAGAACTCTCAATCATGTAAGTTTTCTCACAATTGTTTTCTTCCTCACACGCATAAAATAAAAATATAGAGGTATATTCAGGATTCGAACTCAAGCCCCTTGTACGATATACTTGATCAAATCACAAACCTAACAGAGCTCTCTTGTTTTTCTTATATAAACTCAACATCTAACACGAATACATACCAACAATAACTCCTTTAGAGAAAACTGGATAATAAAAAACAATCCAATTTCACAGCATATTACAAAACGACGATAAAATTAACAAGCCACCAGTCAGAAACGAATATTGATTACAACGGTATATTTACATAGAACATTTGTTATTTAAAACACTTGAATCACACATGATGTTCTGTGTAACTCGTGGACTTTTAAATACGGCACTTATTAATTAATTAAACTTAAATATTTATACAAAACTAGAATGAGTCAAGGTTTAAAATGTTCTCGGCTCTTCAATCTATATATTAGTTATCTTGAACGAGAGAGACTATACAAGAGACACTGAGATGTGTAAGTGTGTATGAAATTTGTGCAGAGTCACGACTCGCGTGGCCTCTGATATGGTGCATCAAAATGCAAATATCATCATTCAATTCTAACACACTCATACCCCCGTAGTAGAATTCCGTGTCGCGGGTGGCATGGACAACACAAATAACACGTCACTAACACCCATGGACCTGAGAACAAATATTTATCTGTCATATAAAAATCTGCCCCGGCCGGGAATCAAACCCAGGACCCTTCGCTTCGCAGGCAGGGTCAGTACCAACTAGGCTACGGGGTCGTTATTAGTGTGTGGTTCACATGTGGGTGGAGAATGGGAACGTATCAATAAACTTAAGGATAATACTGACATAGAGAGCACACGAGAAGCCCTTAGTTAGTCTAGGAAATGGTCGCTAGACTATAGAAAAATCTTGTATATATAAACACGATTACTTAAACCTACTGTGAGAATTGTTATGCATTCTTTATCCATAGACAAATTGATTAATCAGGGAAATTTAAGCGTATACACATACATTTATTCTCGTACTGTTACTATTTGAGAATTATAACATCATTGCCCCTCAAGCTAAGTAACAGCTGATCAATGGTATTAAAATAAAAAAATATGTATGAATTACTCTTGGAGATATTAATTATAAGTACCTTAAGCCAAACGCCACCGTTTATTATGGTAAATCTAATATATTTAAGACCAAGATATATCTCAAGTTATGGATAGATTAGCATAGGTAAATATTATAGAAATCAAATTTCGGCAGCCCGGAACCTTAAACACATAAATAAAACTTTCGTATGGTGCTATAAAACCAAACTTATTCAAATTACTTACAAATAAATTCATGTAAAGTAAAAGAAGTGAAACAAAAATAATTTAAAAGTACTAAAACTTTGGAACTAAATAGTATTTAGTAAATACCGAAAACTATTTTTTAAGTGTTGTATAATTTGAATAATACTAAAAATGCTCGTTAATTTCAAATAAATAAATACGATATTATTTTCCAGCAATAAAATTAGCATACCTTAAGAACCAATTTAAAGTATTATTCGAGGTTTTCTAATTAAATAAATTTACCAAAAAGACGTTTTTGGTCGCACTAGCACTATCAAACATCCAATGATAATATTATACTAAGAATTAGAATGATACTATCAGGTTTTTGTTGTTGTAAACCATGTAACGCTATCAACTAAAGTTGGTTTACAGGTGCTACCGAAAAACACTGATGCACAAACATTTTAATTTTAGCGTATAACATACAATTATTACCTAGTTACATTTAAACAAAAGATACTCGTTATGCACGATACAAAACACAATTACAAAACCGCACAGTGAACACCACACGAGACACGGGCACAAGCTCTGACTGTCGAACTTATACTACATTATCCTCGCAAATCACCTTGAAATTAGTTGTAGATAAATTAATACGTAATTGCACAGATAACTTTAAATCCGTGATTGACTGAGATTAGTTTGTATAAATAAATATCATATGATATGATCCAAACATCAGGTGACACAGAGTAGTTGATGTCAGCTGAATTTAACCATTACAATATCCAACGTTCCATGACTACTAAATAACCTTCACGAAACAACAATCAAACCGAAAACTATCAAGAGAAGAACTGTAAAAAAGTAAACAAATAGAGAATCGTTCCTAAAGCAAACTCATTGAAAAAAGTAATTGCGGGATAAATTTTTGACTAAACATGGACAGTCGTATAAACAAGAGTTACAACACTAAGAAATCCTTTACCTTAAATATCCACATTTGAAATTAAAAAGGGCATATTGAATGAAGGCAGCAGTTAAAGACATTGCCGTAACTGTACATAAGTGTTCTCACTAGCGTACACTTTGCATTGACGACGCGTGACCGGTATTATGATCATAAACGGCAATGAGCGGACACACCTGATTGGAAATTGTGGTCAAATGCAATCACGGAGCCAGTAAATTATAGTCGAAAGATAAAAACATGTACACAGCTTATAAATAAAGATAAAAGTAAGATAATGTAAAGTTAAAGGGGTAGATTATAAATAGCCATGCCAAAAGAAAACATGAAGATTTTTATACGTGTAATAATACTTATGGGCATAACGATATCTGGTCAATGTCGTAGTTTCTGTTGGACTATAAACTCGTAATGTCTGTCATAATGCTTGAAAAAATCCAATCATTTCACAAAGAACTTTAATTATATGAACCTAAAACACATTTTAACGCGTCGACCGATAGTTACTTGTAACTTGCACTGTCTGCCAGTGTCCGAACCAGATTTGCAAGGGATCATATAAGTATAAACGTTCTGAATAAAAACTGGCCGCTAGTCGACATCAAATACAGTAATTATGCAACGCACGTACTCTCTCAACGGAATTTTGAATAAGATCTCACGAGGACTAAGTTCTCATGTTATGAATAACGAGGTAAGATATTCAGATGAACGTATCGAACCGGCTTACCGCGGTGAAACTACAGCAGGTGAACGGTATTACTAAGTATGAGACTTTTAATGTTAATGTTTTAATTCAAACTGTCGTTCTGATCACCTTAATTCCATACTAATATAATAAATATTGTGGTATTGTGTTTGTTTGTCCTTCTTTCACGGCGCAACGGTGCATCGCTGTGGTATGATTTTTGGTATGACAGTAGGAAAGACCGCGAGTAACATAGGCAATTTTTTTACCGCGAAAAAACGTTTCATTTATGGGGAAAGATCCAATTAGATGTATAATTAAGCAAAATTAAGAAAAATGTTCAATTTGTTTTTAATAAAGCGTTGGATAGCAACCAATGATAGAAAGGAATCGACAACCTTTTTATTGCTGTTCTCTTCACACGCGGGTGTAACCGCAGGCAACATCTAGTATTAAGATATTTTATATTCAGATAAGACAAATTCCGTATACACTGAGAACCTTAAATAAAATATAATATCATATCAAAGTAAATAGTTACATATCATATACTCTTATCTTGTAATGTATTATAATTACAATTGTTGTTCAAAAACTAAGAATTAAACAGGCACGCACTTGATATGATAACAACTGAAAAGTTTCATTGTAATTTAAAATAGTATTGAGGCATCATCTGTTGTGCGATTAAATCACTTATTTATAGTTCTAATGAAAAGACTATATTTAGTATAGGTAGGTACAAAATCTTTTTAATTATTAAAAATGTTATTAATTGCCAGTAATTTTAAATAATTTATATAAATTAATATTAAATTATACCTTCTATACCGGATCGGAAATGTCGGAAAAGTCACCCATGAAAATCAATCACACTAGAAAGAACAAGACGGAGGAAAAGAGAAGTAACTTGCTCTCAAGCTCAACCGCAACAAGACGTGTGGCGGCTGACTTAAACAAGAAGTTAGCAGCTAATCATACAAGGTTAACAAAACTAAAAACTATCAATCTATTTAATCTGCTTGCAACTTGAAATCTAAAGCGGATATAGACATATTTGTCACCAACAAACATGTCGAGACAAGGTGTCAGACGTTAAAACACTTCCGTATCTGTAAATGATTATCCTAACACAAATATTCCTCTATGACATTGCTACAATTCTTACAGATTACAAGTTAACACGTCCTAACAGTAATATGTTACATTTATGTATTTTCATGCGCTTTGCTCTACGATTCTATCATAAATGAATGATTAAGCAAAGAACCATAAAATCAATTTGTTATTGTAATTATAATAAATAATATTTACGTAGATTGCTTTTGTATATTACTGACATTTAAGCCCACTTCGTCACTCGGTATTAAATCTAGTAAATAACGTTTGTTTTCTACTCCAACAAACGAATACACTTGCTACCTATCCGGATAGCTCTTCGGATATCTCAAGACCAGTCCAACGTGGCTATATCAGCTGCTTACCCAAGGTTGGTGGTAAATAAAACGTGACTACGTGGTCAGTTATACATGAACAGTTTAATAAATAACGCAATATTAATTTGATGAAATTAAATGTCAAAAGCACGTGTCCAATCAACTTATCGTTGAACTCGAGGTACGAGTATTACAATGTTATAATAACATTCGTCAACTCGGGCAACCTTGTCTAATCGAAGCGGTACAATAACCTATTACTAGGATTTTTATAGATGACGATAACATCCGAACGTAAAGTGTGACATAACAAGTAGATTACACAATTAGTCATAAAAATAAACCTTTAAAATTTATTTGCACGAACGTAAATATCGGGCTGATATTTAAGGATTTATTTATTTTGCAACTTTTGTAATTTTGTTCGTTTCTCTCATATTCTTGAACAATACTACGTGTACTCATAGTGCTTACTTACGCATAGTGTGACTAAAATTATTTCATAAATAATATTTGGCTGAAATCCACCTCAAATTGACACTTGAGTAGAACAGTATTTTGTGAAACGCATAGTATTGAATTGGCCGGTTCGTGACTCGTGTCTAAATAGAAAGAAAGGATCGATTGTTTGTATTGCCATCCTTGTTTAACACTGTTAAAAATATTAATGCTTAATCAAATGAATCAATCACAACGCTGTAGAGAGCTCTATGTATGCTTATAGTTAAATTATGTGCAGCAATTTGCCTAAATATTTCCTAATAAAAAGTTTATTTCACTATTCATATAAAAGTTCACTATTAATATATTTTAATAGAATAATCCTATCAACAGCGAAGATGGCTCAGCCAGAAAATAAACATTGGTGATGGACATGAGAGATTTTGAACTATAGCAGGTGTCACTGCGAAGAATCTTAACCAATTCATTTTTGTTACAATTCCGAATGAAACTATTATTTTAAATGGACTTTATCTGAATGCATGTAACTGAGTCGATGGTAAAACATAAACAAATCGTAAGTACTTATTTACTTTTAAATGTTTAGTGACCGCGATGATGTAAGTTTAATATCATAAACTATTATAAGCATTTAGTCTATAAGCCTTTTAAGGTAAAAAGTTTAGAACAAAAAAGCATAG
>DWPA01002130.1:0-16460 GCA_018251375.1 Calpodes ethlius
AACGGCAGCCTACATTATGGGATGATGGCAAAACAAATTTATTCCCACATTACTTGACAAAAAGATGTCATGATTTATTTTTTTTAATAGAAGAATTTATTCTACCACTTTGGCATTGGTATAAATATATTTAAGTATGAAAAATTATGACTTTTTAGTAGTAAGGGTATCTGCGCTATGCTGCGAACAGACAGACCGACAGACAGAAACTTTAAGGATTCCGTTTTAAATATGGAACTCTTAAAATATCTAAGTAACTGTAAAATTTATTTATTTTTATTTTCTCGGAACCATACGAAGTTTTTATGTTTACTGAGTCTACAAAGCAGAGAGAGGAGGCATCAAAGGAAGCCTGGAATATTGTTGACGCATATAGTTTATGTAAATATATTCTGATATTAAATCAGCATTATTTAATGTCTGAAGGTTTCACTTCTACGGTCAGTATCAACAATAAATCAAAGAATACTTGAATAACTAATAATTTATTCGCTTTATAGATCATAAACAATCGACAGCCCTGTCCTAGCCATAGCAACAACTGATAAAACATAAAGTATAATTATTTTTGATATGTATTTATGAACATTGTGTGGTAAGCAACCACCATCAGTGATTTCAATACAGACTGCAGCATGGTACTTTCCATTGATAACATTTAATAACGTTGGTATTACTTTATCGTTATTCATATCACAATTCAAAATAACTCATAAAGACACCGTATATTTTTTTTTTATATTTATATAGGCAGCTCAATATTTTGTTGTTATTACATAATGTCGTCCTTAGTAGTTAATAATTGGGCTTATTTTCATATTTTTGTTAATATAATATTAAGCACAGAAATAGTAATTTTTAAAAGCTTTTATTTCACTTGCAATGTGTGTTAGGGTTGCCTCCAAACGAGGGAACTCATTAATAGTTAAGAACATAGTTAACAAATTTGCTTTTTTGACTATTAAATTATTTGTCTTGTTGCGATTATTGTATAATATACTATAATATATATGTAAGAATATATTTTTACTCATAAATATAATGTTGTTAAAATGAATAACTATCAAAATTACTTGACTATCGGCGTTTTATATAAAAATATATAAAAAAATATTAATTCAACATACATATAATAATAATACGAAAAAGGGGTCAAAAATGTAATCCTATTAAACGCCGCGAGTCAAGGCATTCTTTGATGTTTATTCATTTTATGAAGTTTATAACGATATAAAATATATTATTTAAATATTATATACCTATAGGCATATGTTATTACTCAATATTTTAATTTTTAAAAGGATCTGACTGACAGCGTCTAAAACTTTCTTTATGTCGACAAATATGCTTAACATGATATAATCAATATTCAGAATTTCTATTATGTACCTTGATCGAAAAACATAAAGATATATTTTAAATGAGACAGGATTTTATTAAGAATGAGATTTTGAAATATTCATTGAGATAAGCAATGTCTTAAGGAATTTCAATAGACTGGTAGTAGTTGATTTATATCAAGGATATATTTTATTGCTCGTTTTAAAGATTCGTTTGAATGAAGCTAATATTTTTTAAACACTTGAAAACCAATATTTGAAGTTTTCTAAACAATGGCGATGACACGCTGTTAAAGTGTCTGTAAAAGTCTGACTGCGTAGTATGAATCCATAAGGAATTAGTTTACACAAATAACTTCATTTTGGGCAGCCCCTACATCTTTGTCTAATGTGATACAAAGTATATTTTTTTACTACTAGTATAACTTTGCATTAATTTTTTTTTATAATTTACGTTCTATTTTATAAATATCAGCATTTTATGTCGCTTGTCGATAAAACAATATTGACCACTTATCAAATTCGTCTTCATTGGAACACAAGATTTGAGGCTCGGACGTGGGCAGACAATAAACTTTAATTTCGTGAAGTAATGTGCGTATCAGACGGAATTAAGGCTATCAGATCGGAGCTATTAAGGTAAATTTGTAAGACAGTGCATCGGACGAGGCGTGGGTCGCGTGGGCGACAGTGACTCATTTGATGTTATTCTAATGCACCGAGGGCCGCAACCTTCAGCCACTTATTGCGTATATGTCTTGTGACATTCCTAACTGATGTGGGTGGGTACCGTCGGTCCGGGAATAGGCACTGTATGAGTTTCTTTGTATGAATTATTGTTCTCTTCTAATCATGCAGTATTTTAATGACTTGCAACTTCATCGCGACGTTTTGTAAAAAGAACAGATTGATGAATGTTATTAAGATTTACATCTCGTTATATCCATAGAACAGATTGGAAATATTTTTAATATCTGTTTTATTGAACTCTATAAGGATTACTTATACAAACTTCGATATATCGTCACATTAAATCCTGACATTTATTGCAAATAATTAAACACTATTTATATATTTATAAGACAATTAGAGTGGCAATAGGCAGGGCTCATCGTTCAAAGGACTGACGACCGATGGGGTCGGAAAGTCCTCGAATAGCAGCAGCGCTTCGGTAAAAAAGTACAGGTCGCCCCCCGACCAAATGGATTGTTGACCTAAAGAAGATGGCGGTAAATCGCTTAGAGGACTTAAGACCGGTGGGAGTGGTGCCAATTAGGGGAGTCCATTGCTAACAGTGGAGTTTAAAAGGCTGTTAGATATATTTATACGACAATTATCTGAGTAGCTAGTCTCTTCTCTTTTATCATAGGTCTTTGTATACGTCACCCTGTCTCGATTCGTAGAGAAGGAAAACATTATTTTTGCCCTTTGTATCGTCCAAAAATTCGTGGAAGAAATATTTATAATTATGTAAAAAATAATTTAATAAAATAAAATATTTAAATAAAATGATACAATGTCAGTAACAAACAGCTTATATTCTACTCTATAGTAATTCTAATAATCCGACACGATTAATTTCAAGACCTTAGTTTTATGCGTTAATAGCTTCCTTGACTTAACTACTTATTTCTTGAAAGTCTGTTAGTTCCGTTACCAGCGCTAATAGTCGTATTATGCCACATAATTATTTACTTTTAATATTATTACCGTCTTTTTATAGTTTTACTGCATCGCCATTTCGCTTGTTGTAATGACTGATCGTTAACTATGAAATATATTTGAATTTAAACGCTTCTTTACATGAAAATGGAAAACGATGTACTTATTCATGTTTTTTTATTATTTATTTATGATGCATATCGTTAATATGAAAGCCTTCATCTGTATAAATAGATGCTGGTTAGCAATTAAAACAATCTCAGGATCTTACGACTGACAGATCAGATCCGTTCGAGTATGTAATGGAGCAGGATAAAAACTGGATGCAACCGGCCGAGACGGAGAACGGACCAAAAAGTAGATGCATTCCATTGTTGATTGGAAACGACTCGCGCCCGCTCGCTGCATTGGGAAAAGTCGCATTGCGGTGAACTCATAAGCTAGTTGCGTGTATGGAGTAGGTACATTTTACAAAAACATTCTTTTATTTATTTATTCTTTGTTCAAAATTAGCTGTATGATTATAAGTGGAAATAAAAGCCATATTGTCCACATATTTAGAAGATATTTTAAATAAATCGACCATCCTCTAAAAACTGACCAATTGATATGATTTCTTTCTCATGTAAATCTGGAGTCAAGAAACTTAATTTTTTTTGATAAACTAATATCCAAAATATAATTTCGAAGCCAGGAACACACTTCATCATGCTTTATATTCGTTGAATTGCCAAATCGTAAAACAAGGTTAATCGAAGCCAGTTCATGATATCACCGACAACATGGTATCACTGAGATATTGGTGTTCAAACCATTCATCGTAGACTCCAAACCAACTTTTCCCATGGTTGCTGAACAACGAACAAAGCCAATATTTAATACCATAAAGTTTCCAAATCGTCTTTGGTTTTGTAAAAGATAAGAAATTATATAAAATTAGCTGAACCCTACGCGCGTTGCCACGCCAACACGGGCTGCCACGGAAATGTATATAATTAATAGGAATGACAGTGGCGCCAACTGTCAAAAATTGGTCGTGCCAACTAAGAAACCTTCGTGGGCTCATACACAGCAACTTTGCTGAAGATTATCACATGATTAAATGTATCGTTTACGATTCTAAAGGACATACAGACAAACATTCATTTTTATATATTAGAAGAAGATTTTGCAGCATTTATACCGAACTATCTCAAGTTGTTATTGTAAACAATGGAATGAAGTTACCTGTAAGTGCCATTCAATTGTTATAGTTGATATGACTTAGTTGAGAGATTACGACGGTTATTATCTTATAAGTACGGACTTAACCATTTCATACCTACACATTCTGACGTTGTAATCTTTGTTGACGACCGAAGACGTACCGTAAAGGGCATTATTTATCTTTGTTTCAAGAAATAATGTTTGTTTTCTGAATAGGTTTCTTTTATACCCTATCCAGTGTTCGTATGTTTGCGGCTCGTTGCAGGCAGCGGCGCAATCACCGCGCGTTCCCGTGAGAACGTAGCGCGCCCGCCGCATGCCGCCAAAGGTCAAACACCGAGATACTTTTGCCAATCGCTTACATACTTACATATCACACTTTTGCTAGCGAATGAATTGCTAGCTGTAAGGTTCTTAGATCGAAATAGAATGGACGAAGTAACACAGGCACTCTGTCGGTATACGATCCAGAAAATAGTTTCGCGAGTAAATTTAACAAGTTAAATTTTGGATGTGGAATATCTGAGCGCGTTTAACATCTAAGAGTATTTTATGTGGAAATTGTTTAACATTTTTTAATACACTTTCAAACTTTTCTCCATATACAATCTTATAGATCGTATAACAAATAATCTAAATTAGAAAAATTAATATATTGAAGAAATAAATTGAATTTTACAACATTTAACTACTTAGTAGTAGTAACGGAATGTTTTTAAAAAGAACCGTACACATTAGAGTTATCAAAAGGCTAAAAAAATCTGGAAATGTCCCAGAAATTGAAATTTCGTCCCTTGTTTATTAATTAGATTTTATTGCTCCGGATGCGTTAATTCAATCCATGTAATAGGCAAATGCAGTTAGGGACTAACAGTACGCAGACATTGTACCAGTCTTCGATCATCAGTCTTAAAAACTTTGTTTCATGTCAGCGCCGTAATCGAATTTTGTTCAACGTAACATAATTTAAATTATTCTTCTAAAACAGCCGCAAGCACTGTTATGTTTGCCCACAAAGCTTTTGCGAAGCATGACTGTCACGTGATAATTACTTGTTTTACTTATTCGTGTTGATGTTGTACATGTTAAAACACAATGTCTATATATTAAGGTAGGTCGACTTTTACATAATAAGAGTATATTCGAATAGTACTTGCATTTTTTCTTCTTAAAAAAAATAATGAGAAGTAATTAAAAAAAAATCATATTACTCCGCTTCGAATCCACTACTCCAGCAGAATTGTCACGGATAGGATTAACCTGGATTTTACAACCCTAGTACATGTATTTAGTATCTTATAGTATAAAAAACATTGGATTATTATTAGAGTTAGTTTTGCATTACATTTAATGGTAGAACTAACTTCCATATTCACAAACAATACTATGAGGTCTTGCAGTGACATATAAAAAAGGATTTAATTTTAGTGCGGTATTTAAAGCAAATTTAAAAATTCTCGTAGAAGCAGGTGTCTCAGAAACATTTGAAGCTTAGAAGAGAGATACTGAAACATTGTTGACATTATTGTAACAGTCATTTAATTAAAATAGTCTAGTTCCAAAAATTTAGAACGTGACTGAAGTGGGTTTAAACCAATTAACTAATTTTATTTTAACGAGTTGGAGCACGTTATGGTAATTTAGGCCGAGTCGTCGTCCCTTAATAGCTTGAAGGACGCTCCGAGCTGCATTCCTCGGCTGCATGGTGAGACTTATTTTTTGCCCGTATTATGCACGTCATCGTTACTTCATTAAGTGCTTAGTGCAAGAAATTCTAACGTTAGATTATCATCTCCATAGCCTTTCGTGACGTAAACATGAAGTAGACGCGGCATGCGTTGATCCAATGACGTGTCGACAAACATTAAGACTTGCTTCAAGCTATAACTCTCGAGTTGACTTGACACCGCTGTGCTACGATCTAGATTAGTTAAACTCAATTTCTATCAGCAAAAAATATTTGTGCGATCTCGTGAAAACGCGTTAGAACTTATAATAAGTAAGGTTTAGAAAAATGATATTTTCTGTTATCAAATTTACCGTGAAATATTGTCTAGTCGTATTCTTAGAAACCGACAAATTATACTTTTAATGTAAATTTAACGACTATCATTACCTTCTCTAATTAATGATGATTTAACATAACCATTGGATTATATTTATAGGCAAGCAATTAATATTACCGCTAAACTCTGATATTGTCGTAGTTTTAAATGCTACGAACTGAAAACAAATATTGTGCAATTTCATAGAAAACATTTCCTCTCATAGTTCTTTGTAACATCGTGTGAAAATTTTAAACAATGTCTTAGTATAAAGAAAGACGTTCTTACAGAAACGGCTCATTGAAGAAGTTTTATTTACAACCATTTATTGACGATCTTCCACGTTCCTTGCACAGTGCATTTAATACGCATAGAGTGGGAAGTGTAAGGTGTTATCATGGATCTTACGTAAATGGTCGGCCCGTTCACATGCTGCATCCATTGAGGTCCCTTCACACGGTCAAAGCCAACAAAAAATAATACAAAAACCGTTACGCTCATGACAAAATGTTCCCATAACTCTTGAATGTTCTCATTGACAAATCTCCGCATAAGTCGTCTGTGTTAGGTGGCCCTAAATAGCTTTGGCATATGAATTCTATTGCGACATTATTCCAAGAATGTTAACAAATTAGCGGAATTGTAAAACATCAATTACACAGAATACAATAGTTTGTGCTGGAATCCCTTTCAGATGAAACGTATGTTACATGAAATATTACAATAAATAAAAAAAAACTCTTATCAAATCACGTGATTTCGTTCTTACGAAACAATGTAATACCTCGTTATATTACAAGTAAGAGTATGTAGGCGTAGAAGAAAACAAATCAATTTCAAAACATTATTACATTATCAATCAGAATCCACTGATAAAAGATATTGCAATCAATTTGTTCTTTATATTACTTCTGAGAGCTGAGAAGTAAATATTTTATACATTCATATAACTCCGCAATCAACCTTTAGTTTTTATGAGCCAACTGGATCTTAGCGGAGGGTATGAAACACATGGACCACAAATGTGCGTGGGACCAAACGAGATGTTCCATTCCATGAATGAAACAAGCAGTTTACAAGATATGGGGACCGTGTCCCATAACTATTCTCACGATTCCCAGAATTTGATAAAAAACTACATTATGTTGACGTCTGTTTCGGATCACTTCTAAGTTCTAACGTCTCAAAGGTTTACTTCCATTAAATTCTGATCCTTAGAGTAAAAAAAGACATATTATTTTCATGTATTACATTGTATTAAATGTGGAATGTAACTTTGAAGAACTTATAAGATTCGCAGGTATAACAGTAACAGCCTTGAATAGTCGCAAGGTATGTCGGTGAGAGCGTTGCTGTGGGGTGCATTAAGCTATCATACCATCAGCGCGCCCGTCTGGTCGGCATTCTTGAGCCGGGTCCGGTGTCCGGCTCAGGAATGTCTGCAGCCAGCAACTCGAGACGGAAGAGCAGCGGCGGAAGCGGTTCATGGTACGAGAGGCATGACTTCTAGAACGACTTTAGATCATTATTGCATTCACTGGTTACCTACCTTACTCACACGGATTACGATTCTATTTGCCACTGTGTCCAAACTGAACTTATTCATCGATGTTAACTACAAAACTGGACATGTTACCACGCGTAAAAGGTCTTAAATGTCATATTATAGTTATGCAATCTCTGATCTTGTTGCAATGGAATAAGGTTTGAAATTCATGAACCTTTTGGCATATTTTAGAGTTTAACCTCTCGCGAATGTTCCAAGCCACGGCGCGCAACCGTCTCGCTCCAGTGTACCGTGCATCCTGCCTTAAACAAAGTATAATTTTCCGAGTATTTTACTTTATCGCTATCCTTAACGTACAGGAGATATTTACCCTAACAACCAGGTAGCTTATCTAGACCCAGCTTGTAACTTTTAGCTAATAAACACTACATTCGTGTGATTATTAAACTGGATCCACTTTTGGTTTGGAATAATCACGACGTTGGTTTGAAAATGTTTGTTTTCGCCATACCTTTTTTAATGTTATTATTATACAGCTATAAATTATGAACGATTCGTCGGACATACATAAACCCTACGTTGTTTGCAAGGTACAGCTTCTATATTATGTAAGTTTGAAAAATTAAATGTTTGTAAATAAAAAAAATAATAATAACTTGATAGTATTATTTGGCTACATTATGAACATGGCAGTATTATGAAATACAGAGATCTTTGCAATTTGGAACGCAAATGGAGGCGTTCAAGTCATATAATATGTAAATTGTATATAATGCTGTTGTAATAAAAATAACTGCAACTTACACACACATGCTCTTATCCCATTTATCTACCTACATAAATATCTTATTTTACTTATCACATTCATTTATACCTACCGATTTCTGTTCATTATTCAAGTCCACTTATTTATTTAGGACCCTGTGCCACTTTACTTATTTTGACACTTCTTAACAACCGTATACTTTTTCGGAACGGTAAAACTTTTCGAGAAATTCTTGTGGTTGGAAATTTTCCTTATTGTTATGAGACTTGCGACCTCCCGCAACGAAAGTACTTAAGTACCTTTGTCACGGTATTTTATTTTGAAATACCCGATGGCGTCACAAATTGTGGCAGCCGATTGTTGATTAAACAATCGAGCGGGCCCCGCATGCCTCGTCCGTCTCAATTGTAAACTGTTATTGGAAATCAATTGACAGACGTTAAATTAACTCAACAAGTTCTATGAATGACGCTCTTGAACAAAAATTGATCCTTCATTAGAGATTTGCTTCATCGCATTCTTCGGTAGATAAAGTTCGCCACAACGAAAGCGATATAAGTCATGATACTAATGTGCTTATATGAGAAAAATATGTTTCGTAAACATACGTTTCAAGTGTCTAAAGTTTAAAAACCTTAAAATGTCTATAGGAAAATCTAAAAAATAAATCCAAATAAAGCCAGGAATGTATAATTTACGTCAAATTTACCTGCAAAATCTAGCCTTAATTGCAGCAGCCGAGGCTTACTTAGTTCAATGCAATATTATACATACGATATAAGTACGGTATATTTCTTACTAGAATGGCCTCTAACGTATGACGTGTCGATTTGGCGGTATTAACGTTACTAGTAAAGGAGTGAAAGTGAGGTTGTCGCGACGCTTTCTATTCGCCAAGTCTCGTAAGGTATACCTTGCGAAAGCCACAACGGAACCGACGTACCTAGTTTTAATAGAAAGCCGATCGCATGAGGCATTCGAAAAAGTCAAACGAACGACTCTTAACTGTATTTCACTGTTACTCTATTTCATAAAATCTTTAAATAAGTACTTAAATTATAATAATAACGTTTACAAAAAATGTGTGTAAACGCCAAAACAATATGCCATATTTACTTCAAATCTATATGGTTTCAATTGACACTGAAAAAATATTTAAAATGTCGATGTCCGTGTATTTAATCAGTTTACGCAATAAGGGTAGCATTTTAATTATATTATTGTTTTGTCTCCTGGCGCTGGCGTCGTTAGCGCCCCCCATTTATGTAACGTTCTACTCTGAAGGACAATGCTGCGAAAATACAATGGGACATTTCCATCTCTTCAGAAATTTTTCGAGTTACGCCAAAAACGAAATGTTTTTGCCGCCGCCTCTATAGTTTCCACAACACCTCTATTTAAGGTAACATGACGCTAAGAAAATCGCGCCTTTAAGTATAGTTTTAATATTCATATTGATTGTCTGTGAAACTTTCTTTTCAGCGTCTCGCATCTGTGTTTGCATTTTCCAAAGCACAATAGCTCAGTATTACAATGATAATACTAAGACCATTCTTCGCTTCCCTGAAGGCGGTACAGACAATGTCCATTGTGTGACTCCCGCGCAAAGCGTCGTGAAATGAGATCCGCGCTATTGCTTAGCTAATGCGTATGCACATTCACGCTGTCTTCAGGTGCATGAGGAATACCATAGTAAAATAAATATTGCGAGAAATCTTAATAAAACGGCATTTCTTAACTTATACTATTTTGTATCTAAACAGTTCTTTTTATTTATTTAACACGAGTAGTATTAGGTACGAGAGAATTAGGTATTTTCTTGTAAGCAAAACATTGTAAACTAATATTTGATCAAATGATACTATTATGGAAAATTTTGGTACATTTATCTGGAACCAACTTTTTGAATTGGTACTTAACTCATTTAAGACAGAGGAAAGATAACTGATGACTAATAATATAATTTGGTGAACGTCATCGGCCATGAACCTTAATACCCCTTAAGACTTCAGAGCCTGGCCGACTTGATAAAAGAAACGAAATTTAAATTACTTACATTCGTGATATCAGCACGTATTTCTGGGATAAGCGTCTTTTGATCAACGATGAAGTATTGTATTGTATTGAAATAAATTAATACTTTAAGGTTACTGACTTAATTCTCTGTAATATTAGATTTATTCATATTTCTTTGTCTTTTTGTTAATATTAATTATAAACCATAATCCATTTTCTTTTTGCCTTCATTTATAGATAACCTACTTGGGAATAATTAGTAATTGTCAAGTAAATGAAGCTCAAAAGTAATTTGAGCCCCTCTTTGTTCGTCCTCTAAGGAGACATCGACCGATGTGTTTCAAACAAACATGACCTTTTTTGTTGCCCGTTACTTATTAGTTTCTAATGCAAAATTCATCTCTACACGTACCGTAGCTGGGTTTAACATACATTACTATAGTTATATAAATTATTTGGCAATGCGGTGTAAGTGTAGCGAGAAGTCGATGTTTGCCAAGGAATTGATCTCGGTTCGAAAACCACGCAGCAAGTTTGGAGTTGGGAGGAGTATGGTGACGTCATTCTTCAAATTTGGCAATGCCAGGCGTTCGACCTCGTGCAGTGCGTCGTGGCAATCGCGGCTGTTTATATCGAACGAACTGCGCAACACAAACCAGAAACAAAAAATCTGATTATAGTATTAGCTTTAGCTTGTTTGGACACGTTTGAAGTTGCTACCATGTATTTAAAATCATACCTATGTCAGTACAATTGGCTAAATTAAAGATTATGTTGTATTTTCCAAATTTTCAGGAAATTGTTAAAATAATAATGCGCTGTGACCAATAAGGAAGCAGGATGCTGGGTCAAAGGGTGTGGATGAAAAACTTCAATGTGATATCAAAAGGTAAGCATTTTCGCCAAAAAAGCAGTTAATAGGCGCAATTTGTTAAATACTTATTACATAATTCTTTGAATCTTATCGATTAATACTGTAATACATTTCGAGTAATATAAAATAACTGTAAAATAAGCAATTGAAATACAACAGACATCAATATTTAATATGAATGTGTAACTTACTTGCCGTTCGTGAAAAATTATCGTTAGGCTTCGGCTACACTAGCAGGATTCGAGGAAGATTCGCGTCACCGAGACAAGTGTGGCCAAATAATTCGTAATTACAGTCTGTTTTTATTTCCAAGGAGTAATTCTACTGGCGGTAATGTCAAATGCAAAATTAATGTTCCTTAATGTTTTTTGGTAGAAATGTTTTCAAGAATCCTCTCATATGAAGCGTAAGATTTTCATTTCGTT
This sequence comes from Calpodes ethlius, assembly GCA_018251375.1. Lineage (NCBI taxonomy): Eukaryota > Metazoa > Arthropoda > Insecta > Lepidoptera > Hesperiidae > Calpodes > Calpodes ethlius. The sequence continues at coordinate 11,842 of DWPA01002130.1, forward strand.
TTCTCATATCTTATTGTAATTTTATTTGTAATCAAGATTAATATTGAAATATAATCACAATAAGTAAATTTATTGTTACATGAGTCCTAAAATGACTTCTTTAAAAAATATTTCAGATTTTTACTTGAAGTATGTATAATTTCGAATGTCTGTACTTCTGCATCTGAGTGAATGAAATAAATGGCGGTTTGTTTTTAATTACTTCAAATACTAGGTTTTGATATATAAATCGAAAATATTATTACTTCTTAACGATTGAGGCGCATCACTAAATAAAAAAAAATAACGGTAGCAAAACAGTGCAAAACTTTAGTGCATCTAAAAGGATTTCTTTGCGATAAAACTCAACACAACAAAATTCTATTACCGTAACAATTATTATACAAATAAACTATGCAAAGAAATCAATATTGTTTGAGGGTAATGTTATACAATGACTTACGTAACCTCATACAAAATGTATATAGTATATATGAATATTATTGTATACGTATAGTGTATATGTAATGTAGAATATACAATTGACTTGGAAATAAATTAGTCTAAGAAACTAGAGAATGCTTTATTGTAATCTTTTGAACCCAGATTTTTTTTTCTTTTTATAAGCTACCCTTTTTTACTTTTCTTTATTGCTCTAAAGGAAAGATAACTTTAGGTATATTGTATTTGTTTATTTATCAAATTGTAAATTAAACTATTATTGTATAAGTAACACATTTGGGTATTAATCAAAATTTCTACAAAATTACGGCTAATACATCAAAACGTCAAAAAAAAAATATAGATGTAAGCTATCGTATATCAATGGCACTTATCACTAATATCTTAAGAAAACCACTATAGGAAGAATTAACACAAAACCACAGAAACAGACGCATCATCCAGGGTACAAAATAAATACCTACATTAGCTTTTGAGACATAATATTGGCTATTTATATGAAAAGTTTCTACTGTATATGTTCAATAGTTTTCGCGAGAGAGATAGAGGTAAAAATAAACAAGATAACAGCATTTAAAATAAATAACTAGTGTACGTACATACAGAGCCAATTCAGTCCCATGGTCAGTTTATTATAAGTATAGATCGAACCGGAGTCTTACTTGCAGATCGCAGCCAATCAATCTCAGTTCATCGTACTAAAAGTGGGTAGGTAGGTATATCACGTGAGTTGCCACTTACTAATTAACTTACGAGTACATTTATTTAAATTCAGAATATTCGTTTATACTTTTGATTCAGGTTATGATTTTAAATGATCAATAAAATTATGTACTTACTTTATAATTTTTATGATTTCCCGTACATAGTATCCACCCATAAGAAAAAAATCTCATTGTTCCATATTCAATAGAAATAGTTTTAATTGTATGGTTATACCTAATTACATTAATGTACAGACTTACTTATTAATTCATTAAAATATTTAATTACAACATTATACATATACCTGCATTGATAAATCGATGCATTATTTTCAGGATTCCGTAGTTATAACTGAGTCCATACTCCGTTTCGTTATATCCGTACAGTCTGTCGGTTGATCCGTCCATCTGGTTGACAGCAATATAGCAAGGATACTCTTATTAGGTACTAAAAAGATGGAATTCGGTATCATGCCAAGATATTCTATCATTTTAAAATTATAAAAAAAAATTTCATGGTACCTCCCTATATGTAATGCAAGGTAGACTTTTTCTCTCGTCTACACCATAATGTGGTCTACAATAAGTCGTCCAATGGATGGGTCTTTCAAAACTATTATGTGTTTACGAAGACCATTTTTCGATTCAGGTATCCATTTGAGAAATATTAAGCTTTAAAAGCCTATTTTAATTAAGAGTCAGATCAGTAGAAAAGTGTAAAAATCACGGAAGTTTAGTAATAATAGTTTGAAAACAGAACTATCCCGGTTTTTTTGTGTTTAGTACTAGTACTTAGTAGGCGATTTACAAGTTAAAGTTTAACAATCGATCAATTTACAACTACGGAATTCTGCGCGTGGCTAGACACGCACTTGGTCGGTTTTTACAACATGAAGAGTGTCATCAGCTCTGAAGGTAATTTCAATTGTTATACGTTAAGGATAATAGCAATTGTACTGAGTACATAGAACAATAATTGATGACGAAGTTCCTTGTCCATTGTCATGTTATTGAGCAATAGTCTTTAATAAGGTCACATCACACATCATTATTATGCACCTTGCTGATATTCTCAAGTACCTTTGCCAGTCTTTAGACCTTATTTATTCTGTACATAACCTTACTTATAGTGTACACCCACTTAGAATATTAAAAAATATTTTGAATTCAATAAAAATATTTCAAAAATATTATTTTTCCAAAATACTAATAGTTTTTTTCCACTTATCTCTCTCGATAATGTACGATTTTATAGAGCCCAAAAAGTTAAAAAAAAACAAAGTTATTTTTTTTACGAATAATATTAATTATTTCTCAATCAGAAATTAATATGAAAAAGATGACTTGACTTGTGTTTAAACCTAAGTTTCACACGTCCCAAATGATATTTCTACCAGCATCCAAAGCATCCACCCTTACCATAGACATTAAATTCACGAAAGCTATCCTACGGCTGTGGGCGTTAAATCGTTTTAAACTGCATCTTTTTTATTTATCTATCGACAAATGGCATTGTTTGGATCATTTAATAATCATGACATGCAATTTAATTCATCATTATTAGATACTAAGTGATTTAAATACGTTTATTATAATGTCACATCCGATCATGCTTGTATTTTAATGAAGAGAGGACTATTTTACATTATTAGACGCTAAGAATTTATAATATCTTAACATTACAAGTGGTTAAGTTGTAAAAAAAAACTGTATCCATTCTTACGTAAAGCTGCGTAAATTATTTACCGTCGATTCGTTGGGTTAACGAATACAAGGACGTGATTTCCATTCCTAGAAACAAATTAATAGAATATTTCTAAAATACACTGCGGTCAGTGTGGTCACCAACTTTAGTATAAAATAGGGATAATTGTGGCAATTAATTTTAGTTCGCGAAACGCGTTGTCATTGTAAATTAATTTTGGTGAAGTATTTAAAAATTTATCGAAACCGGTTATGCCAACTGTAAATAGCATGTTTGAATTGTAGATGAGTCACTTATTATAAAAAAAATACCAAACTACTGCTTTTTTAACTAAGCTGTCTTACCTAAATAATATGTAGCTAGTTATTTACTTTTATTATATCTATAATGGTTACAGAACAGCTTAAAGCACGATGCATGATGTAGTATAGGTTCCTTACATAATCTCAAAGCTTGTAAAAAATAAAAATCAATCAGTAACTGAGGAGACGCGATATTAACAAAGATTTTACATTTTTATATACATTACATGTCTGTATATTAACCACGACAAAGACTCCTTTCAGATCTTGGATGCGGGTCTTGTGGCTGTGGAGAGAGGGTCCGATTGCTAGGTCTCAGTACCCAAGCGAACTAAAAAGAAAGAACTATTAAAACTGAAGTCATAAAATCATATTTGAAGCATGGGGGCGGTTAAACATCACCATAATAAAATTTTACGTTCGTGTTCTCACAGCATCCGCGATGTCTTTTGTTGTAATCTAATCCTAAGGTTTGCGATTTAATATGTCTATTGTCTTGCCCTGTTGCACGTTTGTGGACACTAAACTATTCTTATGTCACGTAATGTTATATCATAAGTATAAATAATGCTGTGAGATCAGTCTCAGTGATGTTTTGTAAGTTACTAGTAAGCACGCTCTCTTCGCTTCAAGAGAAATACTACTTCAGTTTACGTACCAGTACCTACCTCCTTACAATTAAATCAACCAGATTGGACTGAACTTCAACAAATATCTAATACATTGAACTACTTATGCTATGACACTTCGATATCGCTAATAATTAGGCTGAACCCTTGGTATTCCATGTTAGTTGCTCGAGGCCTAAAGTTTTTATATACCTTCAATAAATCACATCATACCAAATTTCATATAATATATATCGGTTCTACGGATTAAGCAGCAATTATTATAGGCAAAAAGTATGGATAGAAATCATTGGTGGTGTCACCTTTTGGTTATCACCTGCGTGATAGTTTACAGTCTAAATTGATCTTATTACGGGGGGGAATCCAAGATCAGGACTGCCCAGAAGTGAGCTATTTGTGGCGTCAACGATGCACCTGCTTACATTTATTATGTAAATGTGCGTCAAACCAGAAGACGAGCCACCTGATGGAAAGTGGTCACTCTGTCACACTGGATCGTTTCCGAAAGGAAAGAAAGAAAGAAACGCAAAGACTATAACGTATATTAGGTTCTTTTTTAGTTAATGAGTGAGCACATTATTATTTTTTTTAATCTAACGCACTAGTCATCGTGATGTGTGTGGTGACCTTTTGGATAAAACATTAAAGTAATAGACAAATACAGAAACTGTCAATTGGAAACGTTTACTCAGTCTATATTGTTCAAAGTATAGATATATAGATAGACTGGTCCTGAGCCTTTTGAATCCAGTGAATACCCGCGGTCTTCTTCAGGTCGTCAGTCCTTTCTCTATCTTTGCCCTTAACGCGGTAACGTGAACAATATTGCTAGAGGTTT
>DWPA01002131.1:0-16458 GCA_018251375.1 Calpodes ethlius
GCCTATATACACGGCTACGCTACGAGTGGACTGTGATGTCTCTTCCAAAGATTTAAATCGAGTGATTAGATCCTAATAAAATTGACCGCGTTTTGTTTAAGATATGTTTATAGCTTACATACAAGCATAACTGTCTTAATATCACCCACTTTCGTAACTAATTCACATATTAAACATCTCTGCAACAGCTAAAAAACTAAACATTTACAAATAAGCTAAATATTCTGCAGCAAAATTAGAAATATTTCTAAAAGCTACGAAAACGGAAAATGTCAAAGGGCTGTAACAATTTACATACATGTAATCAATGTGAAGCATACATCCTTACAAGTGTTCCTAGTGTTGTTTTTACACTTATTAAGGCACATGAAGTAACTTTTGCGTTGTTGTCACAAACCAATACAAGTGTACATTCTCTGATAATTACTATCTCCTACACCCCGTACAATTGCAACCATGTAACGGAACGCACAACGATAATGCACAATCATACAATGTATATGAATGAAATTTGACTTTTCGGCATCGACTATACTTTCCCGCGAGCCGCCCTACACCTACATACTTACATAGTTAGAGCACTAAAATCACTAACTGTCCCTTTAAATAAGCGCTTTAATACAAGGGTTCTTCTCTAGATTTAAATCTTTGGTCTCTTCAACAAGCGATAGCTGTAAGTCTGCAGACCCTCCACACATTTTGAGCAATATATTTTCGCTGACGGCCATGTCGTAATCTACGTCGCAGAATACGTAAACACTACGTATCTACGTGACATTTAGTCAATGAAAATACAATCGAAGGATTGATGTATGGAGATGGCAACATTATCTCTATACAGGTTACAAAAGGAAATATACATTTTACAATTATCCAAATCTATACAATACAAATGTACACTTTACAAAAGCACGAACAAAACGCAACAACGTCTAAATATTTTAACTCGAAACTGCACGCGATGTACCGAAAGCTAAAATTGCACGCGCCGTCTTACGAAAACTTTACACTAAGGCTTCATTAATTTTCAAACTTTAAACGAATTGACAATTTCCGTCGCATCTCACAATACTTTCAAAATTCACCAAATCAACGCACACAAATACGACATTCATTATATTCAAAGCTCGTACCTAGTTCTAGCAAATTGTACCGGCGAAAACATTGCAAACATATTACAAAACTCCGTGTAGGCACTGAGGGAGGATAACTTTAAAATAACAAACTATACACAGGCGACATTCTTATTAGGGAGCAGCCTCAGATCAGCACTGTTGACGCAAAATAACGAGCGTTAAAGAACGAAGCTGACTTGGGAGAATATTGTCACACTGACCATGTAGCAAAAGTACCAGAGGCTGCAATATACATACATTTAACATAGAGAAAATATGTTATGCAATTAATTTCCGTCTAAACATCGGCAGAACAGAAAAACAGCAAATCTCTCAATGTTGTATACTTCATTAGCCTTCATAAGTCATTGTATTCGTCTGTTATTTATTTCTATAACATAATTACAATTTATAATCCTCTCTATATATCTATTTACAATTTAGTCTATGCTATAAGTTCACAATTCATATAGTTGATCTCAAATATTATACAAGTTTGTATGCGACTTCCCATCATTGATAGACTGGGCCAAGGCACTTGGACTGAAGTCTCCACAGGCGTGGAGTATCCCCGTGTACCCCACCTCATGGGACCTAAGCCAATATGTTAAAAAAGTACAACTTTTAAATTCTGTTATTAAATGTTACATTTTGCATCAATTAAAAGTCTTCACCCAAAAAAACTTTAAATTGGGTACTTCATCCTATTAAAAAAATCTTTGCAATCGAGACTCCCCAAATCAGGACTAATAACATCTATATAGCGCCATCTGTTATCCAATAATGTAAAGTCGCAACACGTATTGAAACTAAACAAAGAAAACAGCGGTTACCCGATATTAATATTTGGACGACGTATATTTGTATTACACGAAGGAAGAGCAGTGATATGTCGCTGTAGCAAGTGTACTTATCTAAAACATAGAAAAACTATTAAACAGTATCGCACATTCGACCATGCAGCTACGCCAAGTGACTAGGATAGCCCATCGAACTAGGGTAAACTACCACTGGATTAAACTAACCAATAACCACGAATCAATACCGATATCTCATTGGGATAACAGTTTTTTCATTAAAAATATAAACTTATTCACTTTAACACAACTTTGCAGGAAGGCAATAACATATTATGATTTAAACTTTTTGTTTTATTTTCTGGCAGATTGAGTTTTGAGATTGAGTTGCCATCAACTGCATAGCATTGAAGCCATTACTATTATTTTCTAAACTTCAAATCAACCTGTATATTATGAACTTTCGAGTTTAGCATTATTGATTCACTTTTTATTAAATTTCTACGACTTTTAAAAATAGTCGTCATAATTATTACCTTCAATTGAATTTATGTTCGAAATAATTTTCATAAAAATGTATATTGCGTATTGCGTTCAACAGGCGTCATTTATCTTGCATTTCCATTAAAATGATATTAGCAAACATGCATCCAAATGTGGTATTACGTCCACTGGAGATCCAGCTACAGATAGCCTCACTCTACAGTCTAGACTTTTGAAATCAATAATAAGCTGCCTAACCACCAAATTTTCAATGAGTCCTGTCAGCAACTCACTAAGCTTTGGTGGTCTCTACTAAGCTTTGATTTTCTCCTCTTTGTATATATAATTGAATCATGGACAATAAGATAATTGAAAACATATTGAAATGTTGATGTTGATTACATGTTGATGAAAAACGTGCCGCATACCCGGGCTGCTCGGAGGACCAAAATATAAGGCAATTCGAAATAACATCTAACCGTACATCAGATACTTGGAAAGGAAATCTAGTGAGACTCCATTAAACTAGCTAGCTAGTACGCCAAAGGTCTCGTGGCATCCATCATGGCTTACCTATTTAACGTTCAGTTCAAAAATATTTAACTTTTAAATTACAATATACTACAACAAAAATAAATTTGGCACCATAAATCAATGAGATATATATTTCAATTTTTTCACGTAAACTTTGCTTCAGCACGTATTATCGTACCTGAAATGAAGTAGCATTTGAGAATGTCATTTAATCCAATTAATCAGCACATCCACTAAACTTTTACATTGGGATCGATACCACTAATTTATCGAATAGAATGAAAACTTCAAAAATCGAACATATGGTCTCTTGGGTCATACCAGGTTATAAGTTTATGCACGTAACACGTACGTGAACAATGTCTGATCAATTACTTAAAATAAATAATAACATCATTCTGCATTAATGTTTCTACCGTCAAGACCTGTCATTGGTGTTTTATCTCTTTCTAACACGTTGGAATGGACGGTTATCGGTATCTGTCCTACCCCATATCTGTAGTTTAACCTGCTTGTAGATAAACTCTCACTTGCTGATCTATCACCTTATTCTATTCATTCCATTCATTCATATGTAAACTTTGTACTATCGATTTCAAAGCTAACAAATTAATTAGGTACCCAATTATGTTCTACGACTCTAAGAGTAGGGTTGCAAGCGCGCTGTAATAATCTTTATAATAATATAAATCTACAGGTACATTTCTGATTCTAAAATCGACGCGGCTTAAGCAAATAAAAAGTAATGAATAAATAAAAAAAAAACGAAAAAATAAAATAGCAGTGCATTTAATAAAATAAAAACGACTGAGCACATGAGGCGGACGTCCGGACATACACATATTACATGGTAGTTATGCTTACACAATGCTTTGGTAAATGGTTGGCTTGCTAACAACGCGCTGACAGCAGCCCGTTAACTGAAATTGTTTTCGCGAGCAATTTTTAACTTTATTATGTAAAAAAATAATAGAACCAAAGCTAGAATATTTAAGTATCGGAAACTTACATAATATAGAATAATTTTACTGTAACGAGCATGAAAATAAGTCACGCGTTGGGCGCCAATGTTCGACACATGTCGGGCGCCAAAAACTGTTCGCAAAACAAAATTTCAAAACGGGTATCGACAGCTTACAGAGAATGTACTATTGAATGTCAGTGCGGGGCTGTGACAAGGCATATGAGTTTAAAAATATAACTAAAACAGGCAATTGCAAATTAAAACCTTAGAAACAGAAAAAAACAAGCAAGTTCAGAGAGTGATACACAACAAATTATAATCAATATTCAACAGAGTAAACAACCCAATCACAATACATTGTATCGTCAATGAAAAATCATTCAACCAACGAGTCGCCAAATTAACTACAAAAGATAAGAATGTAGAAAATACAAAAAAAAAAACAAAATTCATAATCACAATGATCATTGCAGAGGTTAAATTTAATAGATGATTTATAGCGTCAGTTTTACAATAAAAATTTGCCTAAGTGATATTTAACCAAAACAAAATTGCTCTACACAGATGTTAGCAATACAACCTCTTCTTAACATGAACACGAGGATAAATATGAATAAACAAAACGAAAAAAACATGTACGATATACTGTCGTCAGCAAACTTTAAAACACTCGCTGGGCACCGCCACCGCATCCACACCGCACTGACGCACTTTTGGAACAAAAAAGAACTCTAAAGATAAGATTATTAAGAACTAATATAGAAAAAACTCGACCGACCCGACTGACAAAATCTATTTAAAAGATTTTTAAAAACTACTTTTAGTTTCGGCATCGCAAATATATGTTTTATAAAAACGTTTATTTTGTGTCATAAAACTCCAATAATTTCAATTTAGTTTACGATAGGAAACATATGAGATGAATTTGAAATGAAAACCGTTACATTTTTTTTACAAAGGAGGGTACCCGCACCAACTAGGTTGCAATCGTTTTTTAATTTTGAAGGTAGTTATAAAACGCAACAAACGCTGTCAGTCGGACAGTGAATTAGCGCAACAAGCCATCGGGAAGAACGCGAATACTGCACATTTATATAAACGGCGCGCGCGAGACCACGCTCCCATTGCATACACTCCCAACTCTGTAGCCATATACCCATAGTTGTATATAAAGCGAGTATATATGTCATATTTCAGTCGACATTAAAAACAGAGAACTGTGAACCAATTTTGAGTAAAAAGTATGAACGTAATAAAAGCCATAGTCATAAACAAACAACAAATGAGTATCCCTTTAAAAATCAAATGTTTCCGACTGGGTACTGTGCGCCATAAAATTTTCGTCATGCGTCTGTTTGAATTTATAGCAACTCGAACTATTGGGATCATCTTTACGGAATATTTTTTATGTCAAGACATTAATAATTGTACCTTTATCAAAATTGCTCACAATTCAAATTATATCGAGCTTTCTACGTACTAAGAACACTCTACAGATTATAAATTTCCACTCGGCATCGGGAGCGGCCCGCTGTCGCCGGCGATGTACGCAATACATGTAAAAATCATACATCTACCACTAAACCGAACTAACAAACTAACAAATTAATAAAAGTACAACCCTACAACTAGTTACACGAAGGCATGCCTGGCGAAGCGCAGGGTAGTGGACCAGCGTGGTCCAATATGCTCCAGACATTATTATTCGAAATGAAACCTCTATCAATAGGTACACTATTAGCAATGGAATTGCGAATATAATCTTATAATTCATGTTTTAATTTATTTTTCCAATTTTTTTTAATGAATTTATTCTACCGATGATTATATAGTGTTGTCATAACGTAGCCTGGAGCACGATGGTCCATCTCGCCTGCACGTCGTACGGTACGCAACATAACACAGTAACATATTACAACACTCGCGCGCTGACCGCTTGACCCACAACTGTAGCATTAACAACTAATATTCGAGCTGTTTTTACATACTATATTACATAGAAGAATACAGTGGTACCTATGGAGTTACTTGTCGGATCTACTCGACTATTCCTACCGTAGTTGAATTATCAATCCGTATCTAATTCCGGTCAGGTGTACTTAGTAACTTGAAATTCGATCACAAATGCATTGGTACAACGAAAATCTATTGCGTGAAGCGCTTAATTTGTTGATAAATTAGTTACAAGTGAACATGCCTAATTTTATGGCCAAATAATTTCTAATCTTCCGTATATTATATTTTGAAAAAAGGAATACAAATCATTGTAAGTCACTCACTAAATTCAAAGAGACGGTCAAACAGTCAACGCACGAGAAGCCTTAGTATAGATACACAACACGGCGAAATAACGCGAACATTCTCGAACATGGCACTGAGCAGCGGACGCCGCGACGACAGTACAGGACAAGTGGTGCCCTCTGTCAATTTAAATCCGAAAACGTACATACACGTGGCGCCATCTATTAGCTAACATTATCAACTGATTGTAAAACAACAAAAATCACTAAGTATATATTCCACTATTTAAAATCGAACAGTTTAAGGGTAAAGGGAAAAAAATAAATTATAATTTATGGAAGACAATGGATTTCAAATGTGGATATTTCATTACTTTCGTTTACACAAAAAATTTAAATACCAAAAAATAACAAAACATATTTTCAATGAACTATTAATACTAAGTTGTGTTAATTTAATGGAACCTTGAAATATATATTTAAAGTTTGACATCATCGCAGCGTCCGAAGCCGATAGAATCATTAAATAATAATAAAAGAAATAGCAATATTAGCTACATACAATACAATTCACTATACACTGTAACATAATAAGAAAATACACAACTCAATGTTACGCGGGCGGTCTAACGATTACGGCGCGGGTTAAGAACCTCCCTTAACCCCTTCCTTATTGAAACCAAAAAAAACATTGTTAAATATATATCATGTTTAATTATTATACTTGCATGTTTCTTCTAATGTTAACCTGATGTTTAAAAATAATGAAAAATATATGAATGTAACAATCGTAGCATCTACAAATATTCATATGCATAAAACCATAAAAAATAACAAAAAACAGACAGAAGTTTAATTAAATGACATTTTCGCGCGTTTATGTTAGAGCTTTGACGTCACCTGTCATTTGACATGACAGATGTAACTTAAAGCGACTCAATCTGTATCCTTTTTGATTACCATTAAAATTATTTTAAAATGACAAAGTGCAATATGTATTAAGTGCTGCGAATGATGAACTATGACGTCATAAATGAATTAAATAACATGGGTCAGCCCAGACTAAGGTGGCCCAGAAAGAGGTCCACACGTCACATGATTATGACTCCGGATAATGCTTAGCTACCATAACAAAAGTGACTTAATATTCCATATTTTTTATATTTATTTGTCTTACTTGGTACACCATTTTTTGTAGGAATTATAATTTATATTAGTTTAAAAATTAATGAGCTGTAAAAATAAGTTATTTTAACATGAAATGACTGTATTTTTTTCTAATTTTATTTTTGTTTTCTATGTCACCCTTATTTGTTAATTACAAATTACGTTAAAAGGATACTAAAATTGATATTTTTTAAAATAAAATAATATGAAAAAAATTAGTACACACGCCCAAGGACGCACAGAAAATATCAATACTCTTATCCGCACGCCGCAATCGTTCTAACCTATGCGCAACGTAACAGAGTGCGTTCGTAGTATCGCGTTGGTTGCGAGAGATGTGACTCCGTAAGGCGCAGTATTACGTAGCTTGACAACATAACATTGAATCGAATTAGCGGCGTCGACATTTCAACAGATTTTCGACCTTATTAACGGCGTGATAGAAACATTAACAGTGAAACGCAAGTTCCTGTCATATATGTTTTAATGTTAGTATTGACGACGCTCAAAATTCACCTTAATTAACTCGTTTAGACTTGTCCAGTTCTACACACATTTTACATTGAGTTAGTGTATCGATTAACGCGTTAATTAGCAAGCTAAACTGGTCGCCACATCTGCGTAGTGTCATTGTGAACGCGATAATTGACGCATTAAGACGCAGATGTGTCCGTGATATTAGGTATCATTATTACGTTCTTTCAAACGGCCTTTACAGCTACGCGGACTACCATCACTATTATAAGAAACATTTATTTTACATGATTTTTAATACGATCGATAAAGATAGATTTTCAATAAAGTATTTCCAATTACATTTTATATAGAATATATATTATTATTATAGCTTTGAAGCTTCTTAATGTGTCTTAGTTACATAATCCAAATATCATTTACGGAACTGATATAGTAATATTCTCATAGTCAAGTCCAAATAGAGCCGCAGTTCTATATAATCTGGTCACGACCATCACAACCTGTAGACCAAGTAACACGGAGCCACACCTCCTCAACCGCAACGAAAAACAGATCTCTCAAGATGGTGATACATTTAACTAAGTATTAAAACGTAAACACGACAACTATATATAACAAACGATTTACAACTCAACGAGCATAAAAGTAAAGTTCAAATTGCATATTCGATTATTGCATCGCCACGCCCACCGCGGACGGACGCGTGACGCACGCGACTACGACACCACCTGTCGCGACTGCATTTTAATTATTTAGTCAGAAAAAGACATTTGAGTCTCTCGTTAGATATCGACCCAAATGTGGAATATAAAAACTGCAGCGAATAAATTCAGTTTAAGTTGATATTTAATGCACAAAATGCTTATTTGGAGGATATTGTTAGTTCGTTTATCAATTTTGACATAATATTTCTACAATTTATGTAAAAGATGAGAGAAACAATAACAAAAAATAGTAGTAGTAAGCATGTCGTATGGCAGGTCGTGTCGCGAGTCGTAAACGCCGAGTGTTCGCCTCAATACATACACGCCGATAACTTGCATTGCCGTATAAAGAATTAATCGTAAGCGGGCATCGTGTCGTCTCTGAAACTTCGCTTGTAATAATCCATTATAATAAATTTCAAAACAAATACTCTCATTACATTTTATTTTAAACCCGAATTATGTTTTAATTACAAAAAGATAAATAAAAATTGTGTAGTACACCAATAAATGGGTTAAAAGTATACCTCATGATTTTATTTTATTGTACCGCTGTTTTGATCCTTAATGACCGGAATATCAATACAAAATACATAAATCGTTAGTATACGATGAACTACAAACCCCGCAATATTTTAGCCATTGAAATTAAATACATACAATAAAAACCAGAGACAACACTCCTATCTTCAATGATTAGTAGAAGACAAATCAAAACAATAACTAAAACGTGTCCACCCAAGGAAAAGAAAGAGACGGGTATACAGCCACGTGCCGTGAAGAGACAGAGAGAGACAGAAACACTGGCCTAACACCTAACCTCATTTACAACAACATCACTCACACGCACACGCTAATCCTATATGTATACACGCACACATCTAAGGCCGCGGACGCAACGGTTGAGAACGTACAACTAAATTATTATTATCTATAACTAATTAATTACATACAAAACTTTAGCGTTAAGAACTCGTCACGGACCGGGTAACTTCACCAGATAACATAAGGCGCTTGCATTTATTTAAAATATAATTATAATATTAATATTTGGGTGATCAAAACGACTTTCGTTACCTATCTCTATCGGCAGATTATGTTGACTGTATCCAAGCTTAACCCTTGCGTATCGATAGTTACATCGCAACTGTCCCAGTGGCAACTGAAAACATTTGAACTCAACTGACAGGGAACTTAATGATCATAAATAGATCCTGCTATTAGGATACCTGTCTCCAACGCTTCCAAGTGACTTTACTATCAACCGTAGAAGGTAGAAAGCTGTGTTACGCGTTGTACGTTCAGTAGTAATAACGCTTCATTTCGCACGTAAAGCAAAACTCGTACGTACACTGTATTCTTCTTCTTATAATCATGAGTTGAAATAAAACAAATCATTATATTACAAGCCGTGAAATGTCAATGTCAACACAAGTCACTCGAACGACGCCACATGAAATTGACCATAGATAACAAAAGTCGTTCAAACCGCCATTGGAAGCGAAAAATCAGTACTAATAGCGAACATAACGTATATCCTTATGGTACAACTTAACTATAGTCGCTTGAAACTCGCTCGCGAGATTCCTTTGACATGCAGTATCAGCCGAGAGTGACCCTTGCTGCTATAGCCTTAGGGTGCAAAATAAAAACGAAGCCGTAAAACATTTTAATAAAGCACAAATCAAGTAAATGCTATCCTTACAAATCTTAAGGTTTTAAACCGTTTGAAACTTGTCGAAGAAATTCATACATCGGACTCGTGAGGGGCAGTCGGTGCGTATACAATATCCAGCCTTATTGCAATGAACGCTACAATTCAATTTGTCTGGCACATTTATACACAGCTGAGGCACATGCTAAATTCAATATGGAGCACAAAAAGCTCGCATGACATAAATTAGAATATCTATTGCACAATTTTTTAATTGCAATTACTTTTTTTTACGTTTTTACAATAAAAAAAAAAGTAAAATTAAAATAATATCCAGTACCTAATTGAAACTCAACTTTTTAAAATGCATAAAATTTTAAATTGACCTAAAAACATATGAATATCTTCAGACTACTCAGAACAGGAGACGACACTCTCTGCTCGTGCCAACCTCATTCCATTCCATTCACTCGATAAGCGAACAAGCGAGACGGAGCGACTAACGCGCGATCGGTTCAAACAACACGATAACATAACAACGCAACACAACGTAACCGATACAAAGTACAGACTCCATTCTAATTATTATACGTAGTCGCTGTAGAAAATCCTTCGTAACAAGAGCACACGGCGGCCACGATCAGTCAAGTCTAGGTTAGTGATCGCGACCGCCGCACGGGGACTGAGGGCGCTGGTGTCACTCAGAGTTGTTGAAGTACTCCGACGCGTTACCGCGGCATATTGGACACGTTCGATTCGTCTGCGAATTAAAGAATATCATTTCAATATAGATCTGTCACTCCTGAAACCGATTGTCAATATACGTGAACTTTAGACCGGTCGAAACAGAGAGCATTATCAGAATTAAAGCAATAATAAAAACTTTTTTGCATTTATCAACAAAGCTATCGAATTGATTTTTTTTACTCAATAAAAACTGGCAACAAACGAATTTTATTTCTTGCGAATGTGATAATGTCAAAAATCCGGCATTAAACTCAACAGCTTCTTTATACTAAATCGTGATATAAAAAGAAAGTCCAAGAAAGATATTATCTTAAGAAGAACCGGCAGCAAACATAGCAGCTTTATTTTTTCACAATATTGGCTATTAAAGTCGTGCGCTCACTCACCCGCAGCCATTTATCGACGCACTTCGCGTGGAACTCGTGCGCGCAGGGCAGCACGCGCAACGTCTGCCGCGCCTCGAACTCGCTCATGCAAACCACGCACGATGACTGCTCGCCTATATCACACACATAAAGCAGTGAATACCCATATCATATAAATTGGTTATTGCAATGAACGCTAGCACACTTATACCCCCGCTGTATAATTATCTGTGTCGCAGGTGGGATGGATAACACAAATATGACCCATGCCTCGAGAACAAATATTTATCTGTAACCTAAATATCTGCCCCGGCCGGGAATCGAACCTAGGATCCCTCGCTTCGCAGGCAGGGTCACTATCAACCAGGCTACGGGGCCGTCAAGTGTATTTTTTGGAATGGAAGCATCAGCCTTTTATTAGATTCCAGTTCCAATCGTATGTATCCTTTATGAACATACATGTTTGCGCGTTGGTCTGCTGTTCACATGTTTGTAAGTGTGCATGCGTGTGTGTGTGTTTACTTGTTACATTGACTGACCTTGGTGCGTTTGTCGGCAGTACTTGTAGCTGGGCAGCAGGTCGATCTCGTGGCGCTGCAGGCCGCGCGGCTTGGCCTCCCCGAGCCGCTCGGCGAGCGAGAGCAGCGCCTCGTAGTTCTCCATCTCGGGCGAGGCGGCCGGGTCCTCGCGCGCCTCCGCGTACGGCGACAGGGGGAACATCGCCAATAGATTCAGGAACACCTGGACACGGCGACACGTGACATGGTAGTACACACTACACAAGGACAGCGGGTCATGATCTGGATGGCCTTAAATAAACCTCCTGAGATACCTAGTTGGCGATATCCATCGAACATATGATATACGTGTCCATGACTATAATAATCCATAGCAGGAGTTCCCAATCTTTTTCAGCTCGCGGCGCAGTTTGAAGATTTGTATTTTATCTCGGCATCCTACCCAAGTTAGCTATTCAATTTGTAAAAGAAATAATCCAAAGGTACCTAATTGTTAGAAATTTAAAATCTGTTATTTTGGTCAAAAAAGAATTTCAAGACGGTATGTTCTTTACCAATGCGAACGCCAAAATAAAGATACTCGATTATTATTATGTGGATCGACTTCCGACTCACGGCACCCCTCTTTACTTTCTACGACGCACAGTTTGGGAACTCCTGATGTATAATATTTTTAAAATTGTGTTATCTACACGTGTCAAACTAATCAGGATTACCACTTGTTGCAGTATCCAGCATACCTGATACGTGGGCGGCGGCGGCGGTAGAGCGAGCGGCTGCGCAACGTGCAGCTGCGCCGGCAGCGCCGCGCCCACCAGCCCCCCTCCACCCTGCGGATAACCACACGAACCCCGTCAAACGTGGGTACCAACGTGCACCGTAGCAAAGTACAGTACGCATTTTAATAAGGTACCTGGACAATGTTTGTATTTTATATTAGCTGAACCCTGAGTGCGTTGCTACGCGAATATGAAATTAATTGGAATGACAGTGGTGCCCCCTGTCGAAAATTGGTCGTACCACCTTAGAAACCTTCGTGGGCTCGTACACAACAACTTTGCTAAATATCATGACATGATTAAATGTATCGGTTACAATTCTATAAAGAACATACAAACAAACATAATTTTTTATATATTAGAGAAGAAGATAGGACCAAGAAAATAAAATAGGAAGAAAAATCAAAATGACAATAATTTATAAATTACTCCAATGATATATGCCGGAGCAATCGTAAACACACAAATAAAGAGACAGATTTATAATGTATATAACCAAGTTTGGTAATCTGCAGCGTTCATACGCCATACAACAGACACGTAATTTATCACGCCTAACTGTGAAGAATCCGTTTAATACATATCTCTCTTAATCATCGCTGCGATCACACCACGTGTTATTGAATACTGATCACACTTGTAATATTTTATAAGTATACGTTACTACAAAAAATCTGTTTGTTCCAAGTTTTTTTTTATTCCGAATGACCAACCTGTGCGTGTATGTGATGCACGGCGTGCGCATGGGGATGCGGAGGCCATCGTGGCGCGGCGCGCACGTACGGTCGCGCGCCACGCTGGCCTACCACGCCCACGCCAACGCCGCCCACCGAGCCCACGCCCACGCCGCCGTTGCGGCGCTAAGAATATAGTAATACATTTTTAATTGCAGATTGACCACTGGGACGAGAAGTGGTCATCGTAGTCTGGTATCTCAAATGAAATTCACAAGAGTGACAGGAGGAAGTGAAAGTACATAAACACTTAACTACAATATAGCAACAAAAAGAAACAGAGCTGTAAAATTAAGTCAAAGGAAAGAAAGAAGGATATCCTGCAAAAATGGTAGCAATGGTGGGAAGTTAGAACACGTAGCCATGGCAGCGGTGGGATGTAGAAGACTATTACAACGAAACAAGCGGAAACAGGAAGAAACAAACTACCCAGTGTTACGTAGGCGTGATAATGAACAGTTTATAATTTACAATATCACATTTAATCAAGTGCGCGGGTTCAAACATCCAATGTCTTTTTCACCTTAACGTGGCGGATTCGTAGATAACGTGCGGTGACCACGAGGCAAATAATGTTCAAACCTACTATAAAATCTACATATAACGACCCGCACTTTATATAACGCATGCGTGATTTGACGCATGTCAATATGCTAATACTCTATATAGATATTTTTTTTTGGTAAAATGGAAGTAAATAAGAACTCAATACGCCGTAGTTCAAGAATATAACCAAACGGAGTTCATTTTATTCTTTGTCGGTAAACGGGACTTAATTTCGTTTACGTCACATGTAAATTAACGGTATATTATTGCCAACACGTTGTTGTCAGTGTGGTACTGTATGTTACCTTTATACGCTCTCGTACGTTGTAAACGTAGTGTCAAAATGTATATAAAATGTACGTGTATTTTTCTGTGTGTCGGTATTACGTCAATGCATCTATGTAAATGTTACGTCGGCTGTCTTAACGTATCTGTACGTGTAAAAAACACTCACATGGTGGTGGTGCGGTAACGTGTGGCGTGCGTGATGCGCTCCCAGCAGCTCCAGGGGGTTACCACGAGGCTGCAAACGTTATACAAATGTATTCCTTATGTTCACAAATTCACTTGTGCAAACCGACGAGACACTGAGATGACACGCTAGTTAAATATGAGACATAAGTGTTTCTCCTCGACATAAGTGTTCCTCCACAGTAATAATAGAAACAGTAAGCGCCGATCAGTGACAAATAATTCTTAATATATTCAAATATAAAACCATTTAATCACATAGCTGTCTTCGAAAAAATTATACAATGTTTCATTAACAATTACTATAGTTTGTACCTCTGCTGCGATGACGAGCGGTGCATGGTGCAGGTCGGGCGCGGGCTGCAGCGGCGACAGCGCACCCTCGCCGCCCAGCATGTCGAGCCGCCCCTCTGCCCTCTGCGCCACCAATCAGGAAATAATCAAACAAACGACAATAAAAACAAAATTAATGAACTTGAAAAGATTTTACCAAAATAACTCTGAAGTTTTTTCAACGTACACTTGTAAGTTGGTCTTCGAATTTAAACAAATTTTGGACACTAGTGTTCACTTTAATAACTTAACCATCTACCAACATAATATTTATGAAATTCCAGTCCTCTTTTACATTGAAATTAAGACTAAATAGACTGTGTGAAATCGAGCAATTATTAATTCTGAAATCGGTATCCAATATTTAGAAGAAATTTATCATATTTTTTTATTCAAACGAATGTTGAAAAGTTATACATGCATAGCTCTTAGATAGTATTAAATTGAAAGCCGGCAAAGTGTGAATAATTTTTCAAACTACCTCCAAATTTAATTTTTATAAGTTATATAATTTATGTATTTTAAAAGACAGTTCTTTCTTCTCTCTTCTTATTTGGCCATCAGCATAGGTGGTGACGACTTATTAACAGGCGGTTCGTCGGACCAAAAGTCCCATAAAAAGGTGACCTTAAAACAGAGTCGAATGTAGTGCAAGGACTCTGCTACACAACTGACCTGCGTGTTGGCAATATAGTGCGGATGCGGAGGCGAGGCGAAGGGCCCGCGCGGCGGAGGAGCGAAGTTCCCGTGGTACTGCAGTCCCGCGTACACACCGCCCATCTGTCGCCAGCACGCACACGCAAGTTACACCCGCGTCGACGGGACGGACGGGAGGTGCACGGACGACATCGTGCGGGGATCGAGTTACTCAAAACCGATAGGATACAACGACACGAAACGACTGCCGTTAACCAGGATATTAAAGCCTGATATTTATTATTTTTATTTTTTTTATGTAAATTATTTTTGAGAAGACACGTGATAAATTTATGACAGCGAATGACAGATATGATTTGATCTAATGTTCTGAATACTCCATTTAATTTCTAAATATAACTAATATGAAGGGGAATTTACGACATGCATTTATTTATCGTCTCTTAATAATTTCCTACCGCACGGGTGTCGTCCACGCTGCCGCGATAAACCGTCTCCATCGAGGTTCATCGAATACATCATGGTCCTTCGAGTCGTAATTAAAAAAAACCATTTGAAGCATCATATGTACACATTGTGTTAAATAATATATAATATTCATACTAACCAGTTGTATTAGCATGACTCACAGGTGGAACGTAAGATTGCACCCCGTGACGTCACCCGAACGGACCAAGGCGAGGATGAGGGAGACGAAACGGGTGAGCATCATGAATCCTCGCTTTGCGCCATGATAATTCAACCGATTAAGTATTTTTAGATTAATAATTGTGGGGCCATGATATATCCAAACACATACAACATAATAGCTAGGACCGTAAACCAGAACACAAAAGATAGCATTTTGGGCGCATTTTCAACTATAAAGCGTTGCAGATTATCGTCTCGTTCCGTGATCGTATACATAAAGACAGAATAACTATTAAATATATAGAAAGATTATATGAAAATAAAATATATTTCCGCAGGGTTTTTTTAAACGGAGGTAGAATGGAGAAGTTATAAACCACAGAATGTACAGAAAAATTGATACAAAAGGATTATTAAAAAAAAAATCTATGCCAATTAAAATTTAACATAATATTTGTTTTCATTTTAGGTACTCGCGTTATCTCTTTGGAAAAATTGGAATAATACAAACACGAAACTCTATTAATTAATATAAAAATATAA
>DWPA01002132.1:0-16458 GCA_018251375.1 Calpodes ethlius
ACTTATACATATAGATAAATAACTTTTAATAATTACATGAGACCTACAAATGTAACTCCCTGTATATACACAACAATAACAAAATCCTCTATATTGTACACCAAAATAATATCTTAATATATAACAGGCGGTCTTGTCACTTAATTAACCATCTCTTCCAGACAACCTATAAGCCGTATATAAGACAACACATAAGACGTGGTTTTCGTGTCGTTCGTTCGTTGAATGTATTGGTTGGTATATAAATAAAGTATTTGGTTCATGGTTCGTGTTAGATCGACTCACATTAATGTATTTCGCTCATACATTTCACTAACTATGTCGATTAGATTTGTTTGGCAGCAACAGTTCGATATATCTCTAATGGATACATTTTAAAGTGTTCTATTTTTGTATTATATTTCAATTACACATTAAACTTATAGTGTGATAGTTTTATTGGAATGTGTGAGATATCGGCCGTAATGCAATGAATAAATAGTAATAATTTAACGTAATATCGATATTTTTTTTAGAAAATTGTAATATTTAACGCTATTTTAAATCCTAATGGTTCATAATGTTGTTGAACGATATTTAATGAACTATTAAACAGAACATAATGAAGTGTTGAACTGGCCTTCGTATATTTGGCTGCATAATAATCACCTGAAATTAATATATCTAGTGTAATTTAATTAAAGCCACTGACAATGATTCTAATAACTCAAATCGTATCTAACTTAACTTGTTAGTCGATTTCGGAGTTATCCGATATTACTGTTAAATAGACAGTATTAAAATCTATGAAATGTAACTATTTATTTTAAAAGGATTGTGTTAACTATAAACTATTGTGTTATGTAAATAAATAAATTAATGAAGTGTTAATATTATGTAACGGGATGGGCGTAAACCAATGGAACACAGTTTTTACTAATGCGCTTGTTTACGTTTTATGTAATTTATGATGTTTATTGTTTTCGTGAACAAAAAATCTTTTAAATATTTTTTTTTTTTCTTTTTCTATCTAGCTAAATTTAAACAATACTGTATTAAGTCAATGTTAAACTATTTTTAAATCCACGCATGTATAAGTAAGGAGCCTATCCCAACGTATTCGGGTCGCGCTCCGACAAATCACCCGATATTTATCGCTCTGCCGACAGAATTATAGTTCGGATAAACTCATTTAATTCGTAATTACCGTGACATAAGGTGTAATTTGGCTCGCATTAATTCACGTAACGAACTGAAGACGGATTTGCGACGGGGAGCCGATGTTCGTGAAATATTTTTATCAACTTTTACAAATATTCATGGCAAGTTGGACATAGAAACGGTTTAGAGGACACTAGCTTTCGCCCGTGATTTAGTTTCACGTGGAATGTTGAAATTTTGATTATTAATATATCGAATTCTAAGTTCATCAACATATATTCTACACTAGTGCATAAGTTAGACTTCTTCTAAGTTAGAGTAATATATTATAAAAACTGCATAAAATTTCATTCTGTAGCTTATACATGATGCTCTTAAATCCTATTGGTTCATTATATCGCTGCACAAAATAAATTGAGACGATATTTTAGTGAACCATTACAAATAACATACTTAAGTTTCAAACAGACGTCATTAAGCTAAATATTCGTTAGCGTTTTGCCTCCATTTTGTTATGACGCTTTAACTAAAAGCTTTGTACCACTGAGTGTTACATCCATACTTAAATACGTTGTAATAATATAGAATCATTTACGGTATAGCATATTTTATTTAGCCTTTATGCACACAATATATTTCTTCCTTCTTTCTATAACATTAACATATATTTTAAACTGATACGCAATAGATATCTATTTGGCGTCCTTGTCATTTATATATACGTTGTTAGAGATAGAAACATAGGTGTGATACAGTAATAATAGCAAGCGGAACCTTAAATGGGGACACGATTAACAGTTTTATGTATATTCTAGTCATTGGCATAGAGTCAATCATGATAAAACATGATGCGTAGTGCTTGTTAATTAAATATGCTAATTACCTATTACAATTAATTAGCCTTCATTAATTTCATTAAGATATTTCCTACTGATATCTAGCCTCTTTGAGGTCCTTGGTTGAGCTCCCGTCTGACAAGGCCCAGGAAAAGTTCACTATTGTTTCACGTTGTGTTTTTTATTTATCTAACGATATAAGTGATGATAAAAGCTGCGCTCTTAATAAGAAGCATTGCTAATACAATTAGGAGGGAGGGATCTGAGAACCAACATTTGTCTGTCATAAATATCTGCTTCGGCCGGTAATTGAACCCGGAACCCCACGTATGGTAAGCAGGGTCATAACAACTAGTCTATGGGATCGTCACTAACGTCATAACTAAAACCCAAGTTACCGTTGCCCCTATTCGAAGGGTAGTTCACACTTCACAGTATAATGACCATCATCAGTTATCCAACAATTGCCATGAACTGTCACACGAAGACACAAAACGTAATTCGGATCACGTAACACATAGTACCGCCCGCTATGGGCTGCTGTGTGCCCAATTGAATAACGATTCTTGCGCCCGCGCAGGTCAGTTTAGTGCTGCGCGCGGCTTGTCGATAAATGCGTCATTTATTATCGATGAACGTCCACTTTATTGGATTTATGCGCGATGTACTCGTTGAATTTCGGTTTAAGATAAGGAAGGGATTTGAATCAATAATAATTTAATTTAATTCTGTACAGATAATCGTGCCGTTAAATAAACTATAATTATTCAATACTTGTATTATCTAATTTCAAAATAAATATACAAAATGAAATATAAAATATTAAATACAGTAACGGTTTACTTCATATTAATAAACAATAGTTTAGTCTTTGGCACTATATATATATATAATTTATTTTTGCCATGATTATGTTAAAATGGTTTATTGATTCTTAACCACGTCTTATAACCGGTTATAGATATGAACTTTAAATATTTGACGCAACTAACTAACTTTAAACGCCAATGCACCATCATATCCTGACTAAGAGCAATATTAAATGCAATTTAATAAATCATTAAACATACGATAACGAAGTGTTAAATTGGCATTATTGGTTGTAAAATATTCGCTTCAAGTTCATCAGTGCAACGTCATTAAATCAAAGATTTCTTAGCTTCATTCATTCTTCATTCATGCTTTCGTTAATTGTGTTTTAATTTGTACAACAGATTATTAGTATTTTATGATAATTGTGAAATTATTAACATTTAATATTTACGAATTAAATTGTATGTATTTCGATGCATCGTAGAACACCACCGGTCCAGCTTATGTAGTTGGAAAATAAATAAAGAACTGTTTACTTTGTAACGAATATTTACGCTTAGATTTCGTTGAATAAAGTTTAACACGGCAAAATTATAGCTCATTCGATCAACATAATATTACTAAACTCTTGCCTGTATCGTATCTTTCCTCACTTTGCGTAAACTTTCTGGAAACTTTGTAAATAAATTAATTATTATCGATATATTATATTGTATGTCGGGATTTATAGTATTTATACATTATACATCACTAGTAAATCTGTGGTTTTAAGTAGTTGTCTATTTACGAGCGTTCGGACAATAGGTCGGCTTCTAGGGGAGATTATCGTCCAAGGTCTTTAGGTGTCCTCTCGTTTATAAACAAATATTCGGTGTGGTTTTATAGAAAATCTATTTGAATTTAAGTTTTTTAATCAATACGAGTACACATATAGCAACTTCGGAGCTCTTTCCAAGTTTATTTATAAGTATTTTATTAACATTATGAGATTTCCAGATTTTTGTATAAAGCTGTTCATTAAGACATCATTATATAATGGAGGCATTAGAGGTTGAAAAATCTTTAAAGTAATTAAGTTACACTAAAAGCTAAACGCTAACACATTCATACTCCCGCAGTAGGATTCCCTGTGTCGCGGGCGGCATGGACAACACAAATAATACGTTACTAACACCCATGAACCGAGAAAAAATATTTTGCTGTCACATAAATATCTGCCCCGGTCGGGAATCGAACCCAGGACCCCTCGGTTCACAGGCAGAATCCCTATCAACTAGGCTACGGGGCCGTCTACTACACCAAACAACTTTATGCGATTTTAGTGCAAACAAAAATGCGATATGTCAGTTTGACACTTCGTTATGTCTTATTTCATGGTTAAGTAAAATCCAGTCTAATCTTGTTCTATGCAACGATATAGCAAAGCATTACGATTTAAGGTAATTTTAAATATTTAAAATTCGAATTCGAACACTGCCAGTTCTATAATTCATTTAATTGTAATAAAAGTAGGCACTAGCTGTTTTATAAATCGCCCGAATTGTGTTGTATAAATGGGGAGAGACCGTCTAACTTCAATTCATCGATTTCGGGTAAAGCGGACGTTTTTTCACCTAATAACAATTCTTTTATATCACTCAATAGAACTCTTAATAGTGCGAGGGTTTGCTATAATTATGTAATGTGGGAAAATATTATAAAAAAAATATAGGGGCTTCATTTTTAAGTGCTTACAGTTGCTTTTGTGTGAATTGTTGGTAGTTAATTACTCGAGGGCTTTTGTTACGGTCAAACTATGTTATTTTGTTAAATCCCAGTGTTACAGGGTCTGAATGAAATTATTAGTAGGAAATTCGATTTAAATAATACAATAAATATTAATTAATTGTCTTTGTCATTATCTTTCTTTTATGAACATAAGCTATCGCATCATCATATCAATCATCAATCATCGTAAAAGTATATTACTATTTTTTTTAGTAACTTAAATGCTTTAAGTTCAACAATCGTACAATAACGTAACTAAGTTACTTAACTTATTAATTTACTACCTTAGCTTAAACCAACTTCCTTCTTTTACTATTTAGGCTGAAAAAACTATTTACCTTTCGTATAGCCTTACAAAAAGGTATGCGATGTATACCTTTTTATAGCCTTACCTTTGTATACTTTTTTGTAGCCTTTCTAGCTTTACTCTTGTGTACCTTTTTATAGCCTTACCTTTGAAGCTTTTCAAAGGTATTAGCTATCAATTCATTAGCGATAGTTTTGCGTTATATGTCCTACAGTCTAATTCCGCGTACGTTTGCGATCGGTCAAATCTTTAACGCAACGCGCTATTTCGGTAGATTGTTTATGTGTTGTGCTTCGTTTAGTTAGCTAGTTGAAAATCGACTACATCCACTACAACACTTAACGACAAGTGCGATTGTAGGGAAACGTTAAAATTGAGTATGTACAACGTTCTTAACAGATTAGATATTGACTACTTCTTCGCCTGCGTGTAAAAAAGGAACATTCGTTGCCAGGGAACTTTTTATTATTAAACACTTTATTTAATTTGGTTATAATTGTTGTAATGGATCATCCAACAGAAATAAAATGTTTTTTCGCATTAAAAATAGCCTGTGACACTCTTCATCCTCCCAACTATGTCCACTCCCAAAATCATACCATAAGGGAGCTCCGTTGCGCCGTATAAGAAGAACAAACAAATAATTACAATTTCGCATTTCTAATTTTAGTATAGATTATATTTACAACCGGCGGACAGACTGAAGAGACGTTACAAAATCTTGGATGTTATAAGTTAGAACTCTCTAATACTTCTGTTACAATATTAATCGAAACACGTAAGAAAATTTATTGAAGGTCGAGTTTAGAAGAGGTGTAATTATCCTAACAGATAAAACCCTACCATCAAGAGTACCATCAGTTTCCAACTGGATGGTAACGCCCAGTGACCATCAACGAGATAGCAAGTATACTCGCTAGTGTAAACGTAGATATGTACGAGCACCGCTGGTTTCTGTCCGTCCGTGCGCTCTGCGAAATCTTACCCCAAATAGAAACAAGTTGAAGTTATGACCTGATAATAGTCGACCATTGATTTTTCAAACAACTACATCACGTACACATTTTATGGCGTAAACGTTATTTTAAGGTTATAAGTAACGTGGCCATACGTTTTGTTTTCAACGGGACACGGTTTTTTTGGAAAAATTATTCCGTTTTTTCGGATTGTGTGAAAATTAAACATTGCCAGGGAGTAAATAATAATAATAATCACAACCTATAACTGTCCCACTGCTGGGCTCGGGTCTCCTCTCACAAGGTGAGGGGTATAGGCCATAGTCCACCACGCTGGCCAAGTGCGGATTGGTGGACAGTGCGGATTGGTGGACGAGGTTTTATATATCCTGTTAATGACATAACATTTTATTATAGAAAACTGCCTTAGAAATGATTGGGTCCCAAAAGATCGGAAGCTCTAACGCTATAACGGCATCTCCCGGGCATTCCGAGAAGATTGACAACCCTAGCAGCACCTCGGGTATATATCCAGGCAGTTATTTAAATGGCTATGTTTAAACTGTTTTCCTTGAGTTTATGATGTTTGTCGTGTATATCCAAAATTTTCCACGGTTCAAACATACAATCGTAGACAACTATAAACATAATATCTTTGTCAATACCGTCACGTACACTTTTTGTCCATGACAATTAAAGCCGGTTATAGTTGTTTATAAAGATCAAAATATAAGGTTGTTAAACGAGGTATGTTGTTTAAATAGATTTATGGAAAGATACTTTAAGGTGCGTCTGCATTGTATGTATATTTATTACAGTATTAAAAAAACATTGATTAGGTTAATAAAACTGTATACGAAATCGAAAAAAGGTCAAGAGGACCCTTGAATCCCTGATAAATTGACAATAACTAACATTTTATGTCAATGGAACAAGAACTGGCAAGATTACATAAATTCCAAACAATTAGATAAATAGAATAATAAAAAAAACCTAACTGAAAAAAAAAGCACTAAATACCAAAACAAGCCAGATGCTAAACAAATTTATTAAAAAATACAAACAAATAAACCCTACTACGTTTAAACACACTAAATGACGCCGAAACCTAAGTTAAATACCCGCATTAGGTTTAGCAGCAAGCGGAACCTATTACTTTTATTTCGATTTATAATTTGCTATTGGATCCCACCTGCTGTTAAAGTAATGCGGGTATTTTATACGTGTTCAGTTCATAATAGACTGTGGTGAAACGAAATTATTACTGCTATAACGAACGAACTAAATGGACTACTATAAATTTTATATGATACCACGAGGTCCGACACAAACATTGCTCATACACTAACAAATACTCTTTAAACCGACTTATTATTCCAAATTAAATTTGAACATATAAATTATTGTATAACGTAGTTGTAAACCCCTATTAATTTCCGTTATTTTGACACCCCACTCGATTTGTTTCGTTAATTTTCTTTAGCTACGTATTTCGCGCCAAAAATCCGCCATTTTGTTTTCTTTTTCAAGTATTTTTCTAGAAACACTTGTGTTATTAAGACTCATAAATCTATACCTTAACTCAAAATCCATCACGCCGTTTGTATAAACAAGGTGATAAAGAAACTACAAACATGCAAGATACGCGCGAAAAACATAACCCTTCCTCGGTAGTTGGGTAAAAAAAGTATTTTATTTAAAGATAATAATAAGACGTTAGTACACGAACATGGCAGTATCAGTCGTGACCAGCAATTAGATAAAACGGCAGTCGTAAGTAGATGCTTGAACAGCTATGCATATAAGATTGTTGGAAAATCACGAGATTCGCGCAGTTACGCAACGGAGAGACTGCGCGACTTGCGCCAGTCATTCGACATGTTTCTCATTCGCGGAATGCTGATTAATTTATTCAAACTTTCTGTTTTCATTGATACATAAGCAGCACCCGTATGCACGTAAAAACCAGCTGCAAAATTAATGACATTTGCTCTCCCTGGAAATAACTAAAATTTGAACTCACAATAATTCCCCACGCCAAAATTAGTGATTGTGTTAGGGTATTCCCTTAATGATTCATGCAGAATTACTTATCAACAATCTTTTGCCTGTTGAGTCTAAGATCACGCACTTACTTAGCTACTAGTTTTTTGGTAGGCAAGTTGCAAGCCAACGAGTTTACACCTAGTAATTTTAAATTTTAGAACTTTTTCTACAAAAATGCAAAGTTCTTTGACGAGGACGGACGTCCACACTCATTACCTTAACTTAAGAAGATGTAAGCTCTCAAACAGAAATAACATCAAAAATCAATGGCAGTACCATGCCAGAGACAGTGTAATGTGTTTTTGTTTATTTATAGTCGACCAACGCGGATGTACGTGACTTGTCATTAACAATTAAGAGCGACGGGCTCATGCAACGTGTTGTCAGCACCGCCCGGTGACCGAGTGACACCAGCGATGATGCAATACGTAATGGTGTCCTGTTAGGGCCGGCCGTGCGTTGTCACGGACTTGGTACGTGCCGTTTGTTATTTACGGCCGTAAACGTATCTCCTGGCTGTACATATTCAAGGTGAGATATGGTACTATTTGTTTTATTTATAGATTTTTGACAATTAGCTCATGGCTCGTCACGATTAAAGATACAGCTTAGATCACGTTAATCGCATTATTTTGGGTGTTGTTGTGATGTCACTGTCGCATCTGTGTACTAACCTTACAAGTTTATTAGCGCGTTAAAATTGACACAACGCTGAAGTGGCTAACAGTTTATCGTGTCAATTGACGCGTTAAGTGACACGATAATTAACGGGAAATAAAATCTAGTATAGAGCTTTATTACTGCAGCCAAATGAAAAATAAACGCAATAATAAAGACACATTCTCGTTAAGCCGATGATAATTAATGCAGTTATGGCAGGAGCATTGGATATAATTCACCCAACGATCAAGTCTCTAATATATATAGTTCCAATTGGCTGAGAATACTTAAACCCAGTATGTCTACTAATCAGACCGTTATCCACACTAGAGCAGTACCCCAGCCTTCATCAGACAGTGAGAGACCTCCCTCCCAACCATTCACAGGATGATCAGTTTTGGTCCAGTGAAGTTGTTTACATGGACATTGTACCAAACAATAGGTCGCGGTGCATCACAATAGTGTTTCAATTAATTCGTCACGTTAATAATCGGTTAACACTAGAAACGTTAATACGCCATTCATTAAGGAAAATAAGTTATGACGTCACAGCACCGGATCCAACCATAAAATTAGTGTGCAGAGCATTCTTGTTATAATTGTAGAAAGTTTCAACAAATAACGTTTTCAAAACGTACAAAATTTACGCTCTCCTTTATGGAAACAAAATTGTGACATGAATTCATTTACCAAAAGTAAAAAAAAACTAAGAAATATTTAGTTTTAATTTTATTCCGTGTTCTCTAATGGAGAATTCTTTAGATTGTAGATTTGAATCATCCAAAATATACCAAAAACTTTTACGGGGAATCCCAGGCCATACAAATTTAAGTATGCCTACAAGTAAAAGAGTGATTTAAAAAGTATGTAACATTTTTGAGGTTCATTTTGTAATCTTTACTTATAAAAAATGGTATATTTTTTGACAACATAATTTGACCAAGGTTTTAATTTCCCTTTGACTCAATACTCGTATATCGTTTAATAAAACAAACAGTTCCACTTTTACTCCATAATAAAATACTAATAGGGTTTCGTTGGTACTTTTCGAATATGAACCTTTAAAAGTACTGGTCCGATTTCAATAAAATCTCTGTCAATAAAAAAAGAAAGGTTACAATCAAATTACTTATTTCGGAAAAATACGTGGATGTAACGTATATATGTATATGTAATATACGTGTATGTAACTATAAAATATTGTACATTAGTTTGAAAGCCGTAAAAAACACCATATTGACATTCCAATAATATTACATACACACGTGTCGAATTGATAACCTTCTTTTCATGAATTCAGTAAAATGGGGCAAGAAATAATAATAACGATGGAATATAGATTTGAATAAACGTGCGTAAAAAATAAACTCATTCTTCATAAAATATAAGTTATTAAAATGTTTGTACGTCGTAATGTTTCAGTAAACCTTTCGTTCTTTTAGAGCCCTTCATGTTATGCATGGCCTTCCGCGGTTGTGATCATGGCATCAGGCTGTTAGTGGGCTGGTGTGCCAGCTTGAAATCAATGCATTTAGCAACAATATGACAAGGATTTCTCTCAAAATGACACTTGGAGCACACTATGCAACGTGGGTTAATGAAAAAAAATGTGAACTAAGTGCTTGATTTTCGAATGCCGATCTTTTATAGGACAAAAAAAGCCAGGTATAGCCGGGTGCGGCGACAAGGCAAGTGAGTAATGGTAACGGCATTCGCTGCACGCTCCGGCGAGCCCATGGCTGGTGGCAAGGCCGACCAATGTCAATGCCAAGGCCGGGTGATAAGCGGTTGGTCACGGCACCATAAAATTGCATTCCGCCGCTATCGCCGATTGCATCATCTGAACGTTGAAGCGACTGCGCCTGCGCCGTTACCGTCGCCCGCCACGCTGCTCTGTACGCGACGCGTAATTACTTTCTTGCAGCTGTAATAGCTGTATTATGTTTCGTGATAAATAGTTCACCTTCCAGCTCGCATACATATCCAGGATGCAGATCCTCCAAATCTCTAATGTACAATACTGTCTTGATAATAGGCCAACGCATCATATGTATTGATATTTTCACCTCAATATCTTATTTAACTAAATCAGCAAAATCCGTGAAGGAATTTACTCAGAGTTAACTTAAGTATCGTCTTCGAGGGAGCTGATAGCTTTAAGTGCTATCGCTAGTGTAAAAATAAACACCTGTAAAATAGGCAGACCACGTGATGGCTTTATTTGTAAGTAATTAACGTTGCCTATAGACATGATCAATACCAGAGGGATTGCCAAAGCAACGCCGGCCTGAAGCAGACCTAATTTCACGCCTTTCTTGTAGAACCCCTTGACGCCGGAACGATCGAAAGACTATTTCAAGTATAATTAAAACTTTAAAAAATGTTTCCTTGAGGCCGACCTCGCATGCCATACAATTATTTACAACAAACACTCATATGTTCATTACATGCTACGCAATACTTATTTACAATCATATTCTCATATCAGTGCTATGAGAATGAAATAGTAGACAAACACACATAACTCGTTCTGGTGTCCGCCGTGCCGCAATAAACACAAACATAACATTTAACGTAATATAACTCAAGCGTGAGTTATGTCTTTGACTATATATGGTCACAAATCACGTACGTGCCCGTTAAATTATAAATTACGCATTAATCTTAATCTGTACATTTAATTAAACTATAAAACCTCGTTCACACTGATTCGTAATACACGTGTGACGTATTCGGTTTTTGACGTACAAGCAAAAGGAATCTCACATAGTTTGATTAGTTAAAAAGCGAATAGTTGCCGTTAATAGCTTGTTATCACGCCATTGGACGAAACATTTTTGTGCCGAATAAACAGCGGCACGTGTTTTGTAACATATAGAACCACACACACTAGTATTTTACGAAAAAAACGTACAAAGCTAAACACGTAAAACACGTTTATCGAATACGGACCAGCAGAGGCACATTTCCGTGTGAACGTACCACTGCCAATACGTCATAAATCGAATACTTCAAAAAAACGTGTCGTGCAATAGCGCGTTAACCCAGTTTCCAGCGCGCGCCGCTGCGGAACGAATACGTCAAACTTGATCAATGTCTGTATACACGAAACGGACAGAAACGGCTTTACACATTTAAATAGGGTTATGTTACGATCTATTATACTTGAGGTGACATTTGATGTTTGCTTTATTTCGTTCGCTTCACGGATATTTAATGCAATGTAAAAAATTTAAAGGCGAGAACTGACATCACATGAATGAGTACTGGTAAAGCTTTCCGAAACAAAGGTAGAACGGGTATTACTTAGACGATAATATATTTTAAACATGTTCAGGTCAATTTAATTTAATTATGAATAAATTGATTGTCTATGATATTTAAAGTCTATTGTACACTATAGTCTAAAGAAGCGTGTTTGGGATGATGATGACACTTCCACTGTCCAACCGGAAACTGCTGCGTCGTGTCGCGTTCGGAAGTGCATCCTTCATTTATTTAACCTTCCGCACGATGACTGCCCGCTGAATGACAATAACCGCATCTAGGAGATTTAATATTCTATTGGTCATTTAGTTGAAACCAGTGACACTCTAGGCGTTTAAGAGCCTGGATTCGATTCCTGTAAATAAACTTTCGAAGTTACCTATACACAGTATTGGAAATCGATTACTGCTTCGATTAACACCGCAAGGACACTCCTAAGAAATAATATTCTTAAACTTTTTGTTTGTGTGTGAAATCTGTTAATCTCAATTACTAATTCTAGTAAACCTGTAATCGGAAGGCTGATTGCAAGAGGACTGTTGTGATAAGAATAGTGATGATGAAGAAAATGTCTGGTCCGCCTCTAGGTTGTTTGGTTGTGACACGGGTCAGCACCAGGGTACCAGGATGCGCGTATTAACGTTCATTCCCCGATCTTGATCGCGTGTATCATCTCATTGGCGCGTGTCCTGGACGTCTGTTCTGTCCTTGGGTTATAGCGGTGGACGTGGTAATTATTTCTGTCTACGAAATAATAGGTATGTTTGAATATAATTGAGTTATTATTAGTCTACTTTGAAATAATCTGCGATTAAAATTTTAGTCTATGTAAAGAATAGCCCTTTCCATCTGCTGCACAATGTATATAGGTATATACTTTCATACATTTTAATCGCTGATTGTGGCAATACCGCCTGTTACTATTAAAATATCTGGATTAATGTTATTAGACAAGCACGTTTAATTATTAACATGTCACTTATTATATAGGTGACTATAAATCATATTTACAATACAGCTTCTGGTATTCGTCGTGAAGCTCTGTATCGTTACCTGCTCTGTGGCGCTGGTGGCGGCGGCGGTGGCGGTGGCGCAGTGTTAATGACCAGCGCAAGTAGGCTAAGGCGATCAGCCGTTTTTCTGCTCAACTAGGACAGTAACGGCCGCACTTGTCTTGTCTGTCACTATTTAAGGCCAAAAACAATCTATCTCTAAGTGTTAAGTTAATGAAGTGCCCGGATTCGAGCTGCACGGCGGCCTCAATGTGAACTGACATCACAACCGTTATCTGTGAGGTGTTGTTTTTAAATAACAACCAGTTAGGGTTCGCATAATCAGAACTAAATAAATGACACATATTCCTATATTGGTCGGAATTCTACTGTATAGTAAAGGTATTAAAGTAATGCTTATATTAAACTATTTTTTATCGTGTTTAATGGATATTATTGGCACTAAATGATGTTTATCTTATATCACTCTTTGAATCTCTTAAGAATATCATTTAATAAACCTCTACAAAGATTCAAGCAAACTTTCTCAAATTTTATATTAGCACAGAAAACGTGAAGTTTTTTTCATATGTCAGAATGTTATCGATTTATAAATATCAAATAAAGTTAAACAGAAAAAAAGAGGAGTTTTCCTTCCTATACAGGGTACACGTGACCCGGCCACTGAGCGGCGAGGGTCACGTGACTCGGGAACGTACCACGAGCTCGAACCACTCGGAAAGTTTTCAGATACAGCTTTTTGTACGACTTTTGCGGACCCGTGGATGGAAAAAATGGACATTTCTACGTTATACATATGATGATAACTCTTTATAATCTTGACACGCTGTTAAGATAGAATTATAAATATAAATTAATAGATAGAATTTAGAATTTCTCCATAGATTTTTTCAGGTAAGTGTAAATTAGAAGATCTAAGTCTTAATACTTCTAACAAATTGAAAAACACTCTTGTTGAAGTACATACTTATGGATGTAATATAGTACTGCAGTAATAAATGAAAATAATAATTGTAATTAATCCATTAATTTTTTAAAGCCCACTTTGTCAAGTAACTTGACTCTTTAATAGAACACTCTCGAAATAATTCATAGAAACAAGAGAACAAATTGAATTTACACTTTTATTAAGAATCCGACCGAGTACCAATGGAGTACACCCCTGTTTATCTAGGAGCCTCAAAATCTGATTTGGTCAGTAGAAACATCCACCAGCTGTAAGATGTACGTGCTGATCAATAAGTCTGCTGCACTTTAACTTATATTTGCAAGAGGTTACTACTTCAGTACCTAATTGAAGAGCAACCGCAATCTCGCGAGATGCCGTAAAATATATTTTTGAGGAAATCTTTTTTCATAAGAGAAGATAAGGTAGGACTTTCCTTATCTAACCTGAACCTGGACCTGGATCAAAAGTTTACATATCACTGGAGACGTTGCTGATGATGTTCTGACCATCGCCAAAACAATTTATCTTAACCGATGTATAAACAAGTACCATCGGAGTGGGGGGAGGCACTACAATACATGCTTCAGGGGTTCCTAAGTTTTAACTCTTGTTCACATTTGAGAGGTTACGTATTATCCGAAAATCACAAACCCTCAAAGCAATAGATATGTGCAGTTCGAAGGCTCCGAAGTTATGTGGAAGGTGTCTACAAAAATAGCAGAAAATACCAACTCAACCCTCAAATTAGACAGTTCCTTTGATATGAAAAAAGCAGGATAGCCTTGTGGTTCGAACGTTGGTTTCCCGAACGTGGTAGCATGAGTTCGAATCCTGCATGCACCTCTAATTTTCAAAAAGTTAAGTGCATATTACAAGCTAATTATCACTTACTTCGGTGAAGGAAAACATCATGAGAAAACCGACACGCCTGAGAGTTCTCCATAATGTTCTCGAAGGTGTGTGAAGTCTACCAATCCGCACATGACCAGCGTGGTAGACTATAGGCTGTATCCTTCACATTGTGTGAAGAGACCCGAGCCCAGCAGTGGGACAATGATAGGTTGTAATGATGACGATGAGGATTGAAATAATTATAATAACAAAGATAGAGTTAGAGAAGTTGCAGTATAAAGTTTGCTCACACCGAACAAAGTATCCATGATACTTGCACACATTAAAAGGTCATTTGTATTAGTATGCGTGACCACACACGGCTCTTACGCAGAACCTGAAGCGTGCCGCATAAAGCTATCACGAATCTCGGAACATGTATCGGGCGGCGGATCGAATTCAGAATAAAAATGGTTCAAGTTGAGCGATGAATTATTCAAAGTATAACTACTTAATGTTCGCCCGGTTGTCCACCAACGAAGTTTATTATATGGAGTTCATTGAAATGCTGGTGGTGGGTGACAAGTGCTGATAAGATTATTTGGATTATAAGGGTGAGTACATGTAAATCTGACTGCTATGGATGACCTTATAATTTAACAATAGAACGAATATAACCGAGTTAACTACTCAATTAGACACAAAGGTCTTCCTTTCACTTTTATGTAAATAGTCTTGATTATGGCATTGATGATGAATAGAGAACTCCTCTTAATATCAAATAATGTCACAAAGTTTAAATTTGTTTTTTTTTTTTAATTTTTATTTTAGTCAAGGAGCATGCCCTTGCAGTTGGTCGCTAATGACTTAAAGCCAGTGGTCTGCA
Organism: Calpodes ethlius; assembly: GCA_018251375.1. Taxonomy (NCBI): domain Eukaryota; kingdom Metazoa; phylum Arthropoda; class Insecta; order Lepidoptera; family Hesperiidae; genus Calpodes; species Calpodes ethlius. The sequence goes on from DWPA01002132.1 coordinate 15,472, forward strand.
GTCGGTGTCTACGACTACGGAGCATTGAACCCGTGATTGTGGACGCATCGTGTGGGGACGTGGGGAGGCTGCGCGCGCGTCGCTGCGGGTCGGTGACCGGTGACCTTCCCTCCGACCATTGTCGTGTGCTGTGCCTTGAGCCTTGACCCCGCCGACGCTTCCACGTTACCGGGCCCGCGGAGCTTTCTCTCTAATCTTAGGGTGCGGCTTGGAGTAAAAGAAAACAACCGATCGATTCCAATACAGATCATGTCAAATACCTTAAACACGATACATCATCACACACTCCTGAACCATACAATATAGTACAAGAGCACGATAATAATATTTCAGATAAAAACTAAATCGAATCGGACGATTCAATTTGTTGTGAATGACGGAACGCCCGAAGGCACATTCGCCGTGACGTCTCAATACACCATTAATTGATCCATGACACTACAGAGAGATACTTTTAGTAACTGTTTATTTTTGTAAGCCGAGAGCTCTTACATTGGAACTCCAATTATTAATCTACAATAATGAAAATAAGAAAGTTTTAACTTCACCGGACAACCTACCAGTGTTTGAAGGTAGAAACAAGGAAATATATATATTGACATGAATACCAGACAAATATATATGTTTATAATTTCATTTCAATTATCAACATTCTCGTATGTCTATAGTAAGCATCCTAAAACAATCATTTTAATTTAACCAGTAGTTGAATAAGATATTTAAGTTAACTTTATCATAGTACAAGTTCCATACTTTGGAAAACAATAATTTGTAATCTTTTCCCTATATAAATAAGGACATCTGTATACATATGAATTCGATAAACTCAGAACAGGGCGTCGGCAGTACTTTTGGTCCCAGTACCTCACTCACCTTTAACTGACCGCCCACCTCTCTCGAATTCGGTCAAGATCACATCTTTGTAATGCCACAACTCACTTAAGAGAATATAGTACCTACTGCATTTATTTATTCTAATAAACGTTA
>DWPA01002133.1:0-16456 GCA_018251375.1 Calpodes ethlius
AGAGTCAAGTCAAGTCAAGACCAATAGAAGACAAAAATCTAAAAACAAAAATTCATCAGGATTGTTAGAGCCGTTTCAAAAAAACCAATTACCTACAAATATATGTACAAGAATTGCTTATTTAAAGTTTTTGAGATGGACAACTCATTTAATATAGCTATATAAACCTTGCATGATTTGCACAGACCAACTGTTAAACATTATTAATATGTAATATATTGGACCAAATAATGTAATAATAATAATTTAAATAAAAAAGTACCTGTTCAACAGGAGATGGAAATAGATATTCAGGAAGGTCCTTCTGGAACCAGTCATGTTTTTTCACATCCTCAATGGTTGCTCTTTTCATAGGATCCACTTGCAGCATTGTACACAGTAGATTCACTACACTCTTATTTAAGTACTCTGGGATGGGGAAAATACCAGATTTTATTTTTCTAAACAGTGTAGGCACATGTTCATCGTCAAACGGTAGAGTGCCGCAAAGTAAAGCATACAGAATTACTCCACATGACCAGACATCCACTTCTGGACCTGCATACAACTTCCCAGATATCACCTGGAATTATTATTTAATAATATATATTAGTACACTTGTAAGGAAGATGCTCTGAAAGTGAACAAACCTAATGACTTAAATTAATCTGATATAAATACAGTAGTTTGTTTACACTCATATAACAAGTTAGAGCTTTATTTGTAACATTTTAGTAGTAATGTACTTCAATAAAGTTAAATAATTATGTTATTAAAGAATATTGGCATACTTAAGTATATACCATACTCAAGGCTAGTAAGAAACTAAAAGGCAGGATTTTGTTATGGTTTCATAGAGTTATACCTCTGGGGCAGCATAATTGGGAGAACCACATGACGTCCTTAAGAACTCTCCATCCATCATCATGTTGGAGAGACCAAAATCTGCTATCTTCACATGCATATTGTGATCGAGGAGCAGGTTCTCTGGCTTCAGGTCCCTATGTACTATCATATGGCGGTGGCAGTAGTCCACTCCTGATATAATCTGTTGGAAGAATCGCCGAGCTTCATGCTCTTGCAGCTTGCCTCTCTTCACAATATAGTCAAACAGCTCCCCACCAGAGACATATTCCATTATCATAAAAATGTCCGTTGGAGTTGAAATAACCTAAAAATAGTTAGCATTTATTATGTTTGTTGTGTTCCCATCAAAATAAACAAAAATGAGTATAGAAATAACATATTGTTCATTTGTTGATACAATTTATCCCTACAATTATGCAGGTATCAAATTATACACATCAATTAATGTAATTGTATTTTTATTTCTTGATAAACAATAATGAAGTAAAAATTACTCAATATGCATTATTGATAAGTAGCCATAATGCATAATGATAATTACGTTTTGCGAGATATATGACTCACCTGGTACAATTTAATAATATGAGGATGTCTAAACAACTTAAGGTTTTGTATTTCACGTCTAATCTTCCCCACTACATCTAATGACTTGATCTTCTGTCGGTTAAGAATTTTAACGGCGACCTTGTGTTTGGTCAATTGATGTTCTCCGATCTTAACCTTGCCAAAAGTACCCACGCCTAGGGTCGAACCTAAAGTGTAATGCCCAATTTTTACGATGGGCTGGGCGCCCCCTAACACTACAGGCTTTTCAGACATCATTGCGACGTAATTTTCTTCAGGTACTTGTTAAATCACAGCCGAAGTTACAGTATCGGGCAACAGCACCAAAACGAAATTAAAATGATTGTTTCGTAAGTCACATTGTTTAATTTTCACTTGTATTGCTTATAATTGCACGAAATTAACTTTACACTAATCAAACAACATCCCAGGACGTATGTAAGTATCTAATAATGTGATTTTTTCTCTGAACTGAATGTAAAATAATTCGATCAACAAGAACAAATTTGTCAAATCTATATTGTCAAATAGGGATGTCAAGATCGACAAATGTCAAACATGTCAAAACCTGAGTTTTTAAATGAAGTTTCTCACAGAAAGCAGCTTATTGGAAATGTCTAAATCTCCATGAAAGTAACTTAAAAATACCGGTATTTAAAAGAATTAATAATAAAAGCATTGATGGCTGAAAGAATCAATAAAGAAACAAATTAATTGATAGCATTACGATATTTATTTGCACGCAAAATATAACAAAATATTTTTTATCCATCTCGAAAAAAACCTTCCCGCGAAGATACAGCATTAAAGTATGACCGTATTACATACAATATTACTGTATGCAATTGCATGCATGATTTTAGGTTTATAATCAAAGGGTATAAATAATCATTTTTATGTTTTAAGTTGGTGTTTTAACATGTTTATTGTCAAAAATATCTTGTACATCGGCAAGTGCAAAAAATAGACCGGCATGTGTAATATGTATCAAGCAAAAGCCGTATCAAAATTAATATATAATTTTGTTTACTGCATATAAAATAAATAACAAATTTATTTAATTTAACGTTTTACGTTTTTAATCTATGGCAGCGCCTGCCCCACTGACCCCACTGTGCCCCACCCCGCCACCACTGTCTGTCCTTTTTCTGACTAGCTGTCGTATAATGAGAAAAATAGTATTATTTACGGGATTGAAATTTGATTTTATTTGAATATTGTGTTTCTTTGTGTTTACAATGGATAAATGTGGGAACTGTCTTAAGCCTGCTGCCGTAAGTACCAAAAAATTGTTGGTATGAATCAAAGTTTCATTGTAATTCATCAATATTTTTTTGTTTTCTTTTGGAGATTGTTACAAAAATATCACTTCTGGTTGTATTTCGAGATACAATTGCCTTAAAAATAGTTGTATCTAAATGGCTTTAAGCCGCAGAAACTTCTTTGTGGCACCTTTCTGTAGCAGTAATAAAAAAACTTGCGTTCGAAACCTGCCCGCCTTATTTTTTTTATTACCTCCGTCCGTCGTTCTGTTTTTTTTATGTCTGGCTCAACGCTGTGTAAAAAACAATAGTTTTTACATGAATACTGCATAGAAACAGAAGACTGTTTGATTAATATCATAGTTGTATTAAAAATGATATTGCAGTTGTTCTATAAAACATTGTTTTCATGTATTCTTATTTTGTAATGTATACTTTACATAATAGTAATGTTTTTATTGTCATTTTAACACCTTACTTGAAATAAATATGTACCAAAATTATATTAAGGCAATTGGACATCTTAATTATTATATACAGTACTGAAATCAATGTTCAGCAATACTTTATGATTACAGTATTTTATATTGTTTATTTATATAGTACATTGTGGAGTACCTAATAAGAGCCCAAGTTTTCTAATATATATTATCAAAGGCTTGTGACTGTTGTATCCAACCTGCTCTTGGCTAGTACGGTGTTCGCCCTTTACACTATTAGAAGAGTCTCGGACAGGACAATTTATAAGTTATGTTTGATATAACAATGTATATTTAGGATTAAATTACCTCAACATAAATGCACTGTATAAAATAATTATTAACTGTACTAATGACTATTATACTGTTGATTTAATATTGCTAATTTTTCTATGATATTAGAGTAAAGCATATTTAAAATTAAGCAGAAGTAAGTCAATAATGTTATTTGTATGTTTCAGCAACTGTTTGAAACAGGCAAGGATGGTGTATATCATTGTTTCAAGTGTCAGCCATTGGTACCTGAAGTCACTATCGGAGATGCGACAGACCCTGAGCCCGAGGCACAATCTTCCAACACTGAGGAGGTGGGATGCCAGTTTAAACTATCTATAAAAACACCAAATGTTAGTGTTTCGACAAGATCATCAATTGTAATTGTGAACAATTTTTAAGGCTCAGTCTTAAATCAATATAAAATTTAAAACATAGCATGCAGCATATTAAAGCAAATTAAAAGTGGTGCAAAGCCGTGGAATCCAATCTATGCATGACTTTGCACTATGACTGTATTGTAGTTATGAAAAGAACATTATAGATTTGCTGACTGTTTGCTTCTTGAGAATGGGACTTTATAAAAATGTTTAGGTATTTATTTTAAGCTTTGATTCCTAATATCAAAAGTAATATGTTATATTAATTCTATAATTTATTATCAGTTCGCATATAACTTAAGTCTGTAGTTTCGTCTATTTATGACTTCACAGACACACAATAAATTGGGACAATAATAATTTTATTATACACCAAAAACCTGCACCATGTTGAAATAATATCATAGCTCCTCCGTTTGCAATGGCCACAGTTAGTAGAGAGGACATGCTGGCTTAAAGCAGGAGTGGTGTTTGCAGGAGAGCCATGAGACAGGTCATTACTGTAGCGTCTGCCACAAATCATTCCAGAAGAACATGCAGCTGCAGAATCACCTGCGCAACCACCGCGCCGAGCGCCGCTTCATCTGCACATACTGCAATAAAGGTAACAAAACACAATACTACTCTCTCGTCTTCATTCTCACCCGTCACTGATGACGATCGAATGAAAAAGAGAGTGCGAGTAATGTTTCCTAAAGGCAAAAACACTGCAAAAACAGGCAAAAAGTTCTATCACGATACTAAGAGTACTAAGAAAGTGTTAACAAGGTATTATAGAGCCCAGCGGACTTTAATATTGGGAACTTGGATCACTATGTCCGAAGATGTTAGCTTGAGCTCAAGGATAGATGAAATCCCTTACACCTGTGTGCTATTGCATCATGTAAGCTTGTTGTGGGTACTCATGGGGATATCATATCTGTATTTTTTCAATACTCTTAAAAATAATGTTTAGGGGGTAATTCAAATATACAAAATATTAGGTCAAATCACCCGATTTTAATACTAATAAAACGTGTAAGATGCCGTTAATTCTTACGGATGTGTTGTGCAGCGTTCTCCCAGTCGAACAACCTGCGCGCGCACCTGCGCATCCACACCAACGAGAGGCCTTACAAGTGTTCAGAGTGCGGGAAGGCGTTCACGCAGGTAAACTAATGGGTTTTGGATGCCTGCTCATTTAAAAAAAGTATTATATTTTAGTTTAGGCACTGCTATAATTTTTTTTATGAAAGCAAGTTATATCTTATTAGGTTTTATAATCATTTGAAAGGTGAATGTTCAGGAAAATGACGTGTTCTGGCTAGATAATGGCGTTTTTGCTGAATTTGCTTAGATGCTTGCTCGGTGACGTTTCCCATACGACGTCGGGTTTTAGCTTGGCAGACTAAACTGAGAATATCATTTGTAGCGATTTGATGTCGATCGTGGCACTGACTGACTAACGTTTTGGTATTTCCCAGGTGACGAATTTGAATAACCACGTGCGTCTCCACACCGGCGAGCGGCCGTTCGCGTGCCCCGAGCCCGGCTGCGACAAGGCGTACGCGCAGGTAACCGGCGGAGTGCGGGCAGTGCGCCTCGTACATTGAAATGGACAAAATATGTGTTTGCTGAATAGACAAACACGATGACATGTAATACACAAAACATTTGGCTGCTGAAAGTCGATATAATGCATGGGTCCAGGCCGTTGCATCGGTTAACGAGTTGCGTTATCTCGCCAAGCTCCAGTTTGGATTAATTAATACGTTGCTGATCAAAAGTCGTAACGTCACCGACTGATGGAAACCATAATCCATTTTCCATAATCTTATTGTCCATGAGTGTACACCAGGAGGGCGGGAAGGGGGAAGAGGAACGGGAGAGAGGGAGGGAATATTCAACTATCATAACCAGTATAGTATTGTATTTTCAATAGATAATGTCCATGTTAGGTTGTGGACTGACAAATCGTTATTATAAAATGTATCATTATTGAATCAATGCCGCAGCGGGTAGTAAAGTATGGAACAGTCGGCAACGGTTAAGGTTCGGCTGTGATAGACATGGCGGTGAAATGTTGCTAATATGCGATGGTACGATGACGCAGCTCTTTAGCGGGCACTGTATGGCCGGTTTACTATATTTGGTCCTGTTAGTTTTCTGTGAGGTCTCGTCACAGGTTCAGGGTCAGGAGAGGGTGTGATGTGGGTGTGTGTGTGTGCAGGTGACGAATCTGAACCAGCACCGCAAGCGGCACCTGAGCGGGCGGCCCGTCGACAGCTCGTACGACTGCACCGTGTGCGGCCTGCGGTTCGCGCAGCGGAACCACATGTACTCGCACAGGTATGAAACAATGCGTTACGAAGGAAATAACCATGGATATCATTTGGTTCATTGCTAAAATAACGTGTTTAGTATTGGACACAATGTACAACATATACTATGAAGATACACAAATACATATTGTACTTGTTTTATGGGACTTGGGGGGACATGGGGATTCTCATTATTATTAATTAGGCAGAGAGCACACGGAGTATATGAAGGATTTTCAAAGGGTCTAAAAACTCTACATTGATGTTAATTGAGGGAACGAGGCTTTATTTTTTTTTAATATTGCCACGTGCGCACTGGTCTATGGGCAATTGGCAACGATGTGATCCTGCCGACAGGTCCTCGGCGCGGACCAGGCGCGAGCAAATACGGCGGCAGCGGAAAATTTGACCGACAAATAGTGTTTATTCATTATAAATTTCTGTGGGGGTGTAGGTAGGTAGGGGTGCCACTATGTAGCGGTATTGTTCCTCAGTACTTAATTATTTTTGTTTATCATTTTTAGTTGATGTGCTTCTCGATTACGTCAGTATTTAGACGAAATATTATAATACAAAGCACCTGACGGATGACCTCAATTACTTGAAAAAATTCAGTGTAGATGTTACCTAATAATGTTAAAGTAAGCGATTTCTCTAAAAACTAAAGGTAATTTTTTGCCCATTTCGAGCGATAGCGCTCTGTTTTTACTTTTCTTCAAAGGTTACGAGGCGGCGTCACAAAAAAGACGACTGGGAGATACCGCCGCCGCTGACGCCGACTAAAATATTGATGTAATGATTCCGCATGTCGCGGTGCATCGTCCACTGTCCCCCCGGGGCACAGGGCTAGACGTAGCGGGACCAAGCGGCTTCAGTGTGGATTGTAGTCTGGTAGAGGCTAGAAATTGTGGCCAACTCAACTCGCGCGGAAAGTTTTTATTCGTACAAAATATAAGTATTTTATCATGATTATTATTCGTTGATAATATATAGGTGGTACGTTCTTATACTCGCAGCTATGGGATATTTAATGTACTGGTTTGATATAAATTTGGCATAGATCTCGTTGTCGTTGCTACGTTAATCCTTGGTGCGGTAGTGTCGGGCCACGGTGAGCCCGGATAGATCCTCTCTACGCCTCCCACACTTAGAGTTGCGCAATTCAGCCGATGACTTGCGATTGACGCGAGCCGCCGGGCTGCCATGGTGGTCAGGTTTTTTACTCAACCGGCGAGCCAGCGTCTTCAAAATGATATCAACCGTGAGCCGTTTTTATATTAGGCCATAAGAAGCAAGCGTGACAGAGATACAATACAAATAAAATAAAATTATGCATCAAAATGTAACAGGTTATATATACAGGTTTAGAAGGTGAATGTAATGGTCGAATAACTTTATTTAGGGGGAGCACTGAACACTTTTTTATAATCCTATGTTAAGCTTTTCTATAACTAACCAAAAATAAATAAATAGGTCACAAACACAGGAGAACTTGGTACTGTATTGTGTTTCTTAGCCTATTTACACAATAGATATATGCCTTAATTCATCCGTGATTGCGATGCAGGCGCGCGGCACACGCAGAAGCGCGCGGCCTGACGCGCGCGGCCAGCGCGGCCAATGCCGCCAACGCGACGAGCGCGGGCGGCGCGGGGCAGTTCGCGTGCGGCGCGTGCGACCTGCGGCTGCCCAGCGAGCGGCTGCTGGCGCAGCACGTAGCTAACGCGCACACCAGCCTCAAGCAGGAGGAGGAGGACGACGATAATGATAGCGGTACCGCCTCCACGTTAATACCATGCGTCTAACGCACTTGGTCTTCACTGCCGACGACCGGAACCTGTCGATTGAATGCTTTCGATGCACCAATTCGACATGTTCCGTTGTAATGTATGGATAGTTAATCTGATCTGATAATTGAAGAAATTTTGTTACGCAGGTAGGAAACTTGAAGCAAATATATAGATTCTCATAATTTTCTATTACCTCGGAGTTAAAAAGATCAAGTGGTTTTGGTTGGTTTTCACCGTAGTAGAGGGGCTTAAAATACTGACCCCAATTCCATACCGGTATACTAGTGTGTTGTAATAGGCGACAGAGGTCGGCTCGCATCATATGAGGATAAATTAATGTAATTACTGGTAGTATTATCGATCCGTCAAGTCTATTTAGCTAGCTACCACCATCCTGCTTGAGTTAGTCGCCAAACGAATCTAGTTACGCCTGGGGGCTAGAGAGAAAGTTCTTTTTTACTCTCTCCCTTGTTGGCGGAAAAATCAGTGTCGCTTTTAGTGTTTCTTATGACCATAAATGACTCGTTTACCTACCATATTCTCGTTTATTCTAATGTGTCGTTGTTTGTCGACAGCGGGCTCGTACTCGTGCGTGTTTCCGTCGTGCGGCGCGCGCGTGTCGTCCCCGCGCGAGCACACGGAGCACCTGCTGCGCGCGCACCAGCTGCGCGTGCTGGCCGCCGCGCACCCCCCGCCGCGCCGCGGCCGCCCGCCCAAGGTCACTGTGCACCACTCACACCAAATATAATATTAGTTTATGATAAATAAATATGTGCTGTACAGGTTAAAAACTGCACAAACTGGAGAAGTTCAAAAAGAACAATGGCTAAATATTATTTGCGGTTATTGCACGCTGAGAACTTTTTTAATACTATGAAATATCCCCAAGTTACTAAAAAATATATGGAATGGTATGGAAACATCCTTTAAGTTTAATTTCATAAGGTTTCCGAAAAACTGATAAATGTCCTAAGATGTGCTAATCAAATATTTTTAAAATTAAGTATTTTTGACATTACCTCATACACAAATGTTTGTAATAAAAAAAAATATATTAGTGGAAATGAATAATTTACGTTGAATTTACATTATTGCTGTTTTGTAACCATAAACCTGTAACCCTGGGATTCTATTTTTCCATCAATATAGAACTCAAACTAAAGTTTAATTTGGACTCTCAGATAAATTGCTACAATGACACGTGAAGCGTCTTACAGGAACATTACCCAATGGGTTAACGGGGCTAACCAAATTGAGACAAACATTAGTGCGCCATCTATAATCTGCTCTATTTTTATATTATATTTGTTGTTTGTTCCAGGTTTTAAAAGATCCACTAGAAATTCCAGAAGGCCGTGTATTTGAAGAGGTATGTATGCGTCATTTTTTCATTATGTCGAACATTAATTATCTTCAATTTTTCCGAACAAAATTTGTTGAAAAATAGCTTAAAGGACACGAATCATAGTGTGTTACCGGATATGTCGTGGTACTAAGGAATAAGTATTTTGGTGATAAAAGTAGCTCCTACCTTGTCTTTGTATACAAACTAGAAGTACACAAAAATAAGTACTATAGATAGGCCCTTTTCAAATCAAATCTTTTTAATTGCATAAGTAAGGTAACGGTTTATTATAATGATGTGCTCTTACTCTACCACTTTGTTGGTGTACAAATTCGTCTTATACCTATGCAAATATCAATAGAGGATTACACATTATTAGTCATGGTTACACATGATCCATTATTATTGTATTATCATCAATTACACTGTTATATTTGGGAACAAACATATTTATTTATTTGTCAATTGTAACTTATATTTACTTTCTTTCCGTATTAAAAGTAGAGTAGATTGCGATAAACTGTGGTGACATGTTTGTTAGAACGTCGTGATATGTTTCAGGTGAAGATCATCAAGGAGGAGCCGCATTACGTGCCCAAGTTAAAAGTGCAGAGTTTGTTTCAGTGAAACAGAATAATGCCGAAGGGACATTGGGTCCGAACAATTGGACGCGTACGTTACTCCCCGATGTACTTAAATATTGTCGAACCGTTTCTGTACCGCATTTATACAGACAGATGATCTAAACGTACAACAACGTACGAGCATACATACCGTAGGATCGTGTAAGTGATATTTTTAAGTGCAATTTTTTTTGACAATTAATAGTAATAGTGTAGTATGTTACATTTGTACTATAGATATAGATCACTATCGTTGTTATAGGAGCACGTTAGGTCGCGGGGCGGGCGCCGGTACTCGCCACTTACTCAGATACAGTAGGGCCGGGAGCGGTCACACTTCGCAAGGGATTCCTTTCATTGTTGGACATACGGTGATCTCCAGGGGGAGTTATCCTATATACACATATATAGATATGTACATAATTATGTGATTCATGGACGCTGTAGCGACATCTCTTATATTTACTGAGAAATGGAAAGATTTTTTTAGTTTGTATGTTTAATGTAATCACTTGTGAAATGCTACCGAACTCCGGCCCAAGGGTTCATATTAAATATTTACTATGATGATAATTTCGCTGGCGATTACAAATCAACAAATTATATAAATCAGGGACAATGAAAATAATGAAATATTTGTATATAAATATTTAGCTAAGAGCTACCACTGCGGTAGGTATGTCTTATTTAGGTACTGTTAATACTATTAGAGTTCCATAGGTATATTTTTAACGTTATGATACAAAGTAAGGCACCTCGGTATGCTTCACTAGGACATCGGACATATTTTTGACACTTCTAATTGTATAGAAGTTTATTTATACTGTGTATTTCCAAATTCATATTCAGATTGTTGTGCTACGGAGGGAGATAGTTGGGCGGGCGTGTGATGACGTCATCGTTCAAGTTGTAGTAGGTTTAATGATAGAATCAAGGCTAAGGTCACACGATTACATTTTGTATGTATTCAATATTATGTAATAAGTTTCTTATTATCGCCTAATATGAAGATTATATCAATATTCGAGTTTTTGATTTGAAAAACAAACTTTTCAAAGCTGGGCTCCTGCTTTGTGAAATGTAGTGAAATGTATGTACTGGGTATAAGAAAAGTCAATATATATATATATATATATATATATATTTAAATTGTATTTAAATACTGAAATAATTGATAATTAATTGTTTATTATCGTTTCGTGATGTATATTGAATGATGTTAATGACTGTATATAAATGAAATTTTACTCATTACATTTGACATCTTGAACGTGGGAATCGAGTCAACTTGCCTTCGTTGGTTTGACATGCTAATGTTAAAATGTACGTATCAGGAAATGAAACAATACAATTTCAACATTTATAATATAGCAATAATATTTATAACATAGTAATATAATCAAGTACGCGAGCGACAAATTCGCACTAGGTGTTTAAACCAAACATAAAGATGGCTGGATTCAAACGTTGGAGAGCGTGTAATTAAATTAATATAATTATAGTGGCCTTTTTAGCTCGCGAGGATTTGTGATCTAATTAAAAACTCGAGTACTCCGGAAGGTTAGTACGTTAAGACTTGCAAACACTAACACGTTTAATTACGTTTATGAATAAATAAATATAAGTAAATATTTTAAAATTAACTCGGCGTTCACGTGCCTCGCCGGCGACATTGGCTTGCGCGGCTCCACGAGGCAGTAGCTAAGGCTGGTTATACGTTATTGTAGAGTAAGCGCTAATCTCTACAACGCGTTCACTGGGAACGGTGGGCTACTCTGTACCAATAGTTTCACTATTAGGTCGTCAGGTGCAGCGCCATCTAGCGGCACTTTTCGTGCGCATATGATGTTGCTGTATTCAACATAAATTGATGTCAGGCCAGGCTGTCCGGTGCGTATGTTGTAGAGATGAGCGATAGTATGTGTAGGTTCGCTCGAGTTAGTTTGTGTGGGTGCAACGGTCTGAAGGGCAATTACCTGTTGCTGATCTCGAAAACCAGACCTCCGTGATCTGTGTTTGTGTGGACATTGGTTATTTCCAAATTCAGTATTACTTTTTGAATGTTTAGAGCTTTATTTGCTTAATTCTTTGAACTCCTTATCCTTATACCCCGTGATATTGTATTTCTAGCCTTTCTTGTGGATAATTGCTCTTCATACTAGGTCTTCAGAATTCGGTTCGTGCAATTGGCTTCTAAGCCTCATGTATGATTTCAATATTTTACTATGAAATCTACTAATGAATTATTTTTTACAATGAGATGAAAATTATCAGAGAATCCGAAGAATCCTAGACGCTTACTGATATGAATATAAAATAATTTGTTAAAATTCGATGATTCTGATGCAATGATGTATTCTTGTGCTCCTAAAATGTACCTATCCTATGCGCTCTCTAAAGGGATCACATACAAAGATTTAAAATTAAAAATATAACTGTTGAATGTATTTTTTATATGCAAATGAAATCCAACTTGTTATCCATATCGTGGGGCGCCCCACTCTGATGTTGTTGTAAATGGAATTGTTAGTGAGTTCGGTTCGTCGTTCACCGGTTAGTTGGGCCGCTGGTGTGTCTGTAGCGTACGTTAGAATAAGGTGCAAATGTTCCTATGAGTGTGGCGTGCGGCGAGCGGCGTGCGGCGTGCGGCGTGCGGCGTGCGGCGCGCGGCGTGCGGCGTGGGTGTGTCAGCGCAGTGCCGACTGTTGTATAGTAGTTGTATAGCCGATTAATTCAATATTTCTAGCGTTGTTAAGAATCATCATGTCGAAGATTTTTCTATTAACATTACCTTAATAAAATATACAATTTTATACGATGTGTTTGTTTTTCTTCTTTCTTATTATTTATATTGGGTTCCATTATGAAATATATATTTTAACAAGTTGAATAGTTTAAAAAATCAGAATATCATAAAAATTTGAGCGACCTTTAATATATATATCACTGCTAAAACTATAACTGACTAACGGATAAAGAGATATATATAATAAATTGTAGTTCTGTACTCATTCACGCCAACATGACAAATATGTAGTGCAGATACATACTGCAATGAGTACGGAGGTGAATACATTGAAACTTACATTTTATACTATAATAAAAAGAGTTACTGACATCGTAGTGCGCAAGTTCTATCAACAAATATGTATAAATTAGGTGTCCCTTGAGTAAAGTTATGGCTCCATGTAATGTACTATGGTATTTCTTGTGTAAAAACAGTTTACAGTTGTGCTAGTTCCGCAGTTCCGTTACTAGCTGGCATCATGTTTGTGCGGCGCTGCCGTTGGTAGTTGACCTTGCGCCGGCGCAAGTGTCGGGCAAAAAACGACATTGCATAGTGGTCAAATCACATCACAATTATCTAAGTATTGTACCGCTTATTGTCAGCGAATGCAGCGTTTATGGTGAACAGTGAGTAATAAATTATTTGTTAAATATTTTTAAGGATCTTTCGTTGTATTTTTGTCGCGGTCGCGTATATTCCTTACTTTCTGCTGAAAAATAACTCGGGGACATTGTAGAATGTATCACAGAGGATGTTTATTCCTTGTGTGTTTGAAGTTTTAGGTGGAGCGCGGACTTTGGACTAACCGAATAATACTATTTTTAACTTTAACTTATTAACAAAGAACATTAATTGTATACAGTAATGCAGCACAATAGTTGATTATCAATATAGGTGCTCACTATTGTTTAAGTAACTAACAGTCTCTCTTCTAGACAAATATCCATCCTCAGTACTGTGGCAGGATGTCTTATAGTAGATTTAGTAATTAAAAATAACTCAAAAAAGTTGCAATCGACATTTTAAGTCCATTTGGATGTTGTTTTAAAAGAATATGTATCGGATGAAAATATTCAGTCGTTAATCGTTGAGATGTCGGTACGGAGCCTTGTGTCCTGTTTAATTTACTTAACATCAGGCGATTATGTAGTCGATCGAACACCGTGTGGTGCCCCTGCCTGCCTGTGACTCGGTCTGGTACTGGTACATTTGTGCTGCGGAGACGGCAGTACCTTGTCTGAACAAGTTACAAATGATGTTTTGTATCGATGATTAGTGGCATTGGAGCAGAGCAACCGTTGGGTGGGGAAGACAGCGGTGGTGACCGGTGCCAGCGCGGGCATCGGGGCGGCCATCTGCCTGCGGTTGGCGCGAGCCGGCCTCAAGGTGGTTGGGCTCGCGCGCCGGCCGGAACTCGTAGATGTGAGTAAATAATAAATAAGCGCTCGAATCCCCATATTAGGATTCCTTGTGTTAAGAAATGTATGGATACATTATTGGAGGTACCAAGAACATGCTACAAACACCTAGGACCCGAAGTGAAGCTATGTCAGCGAGGTTCTAATAAATAACATAAACTTAGGTATATCTTAGATATCTCTCAGATCGGGATTTAAAACCTGTGTTGCTTTGGTCAGTAAGGAAACTATAATCCGGGTAAAACGACCGTCACGAGTGGAGAATACCTGCTCATTCAGGAAAAATATTTTTAATCATAGTGTAAGTACTTAATAGAAGTTAGTTAAGGAGAGTCTGTAGCAGTCTGTATAAAAATAATTTATGTAGAAATTAAGCTCCGAGCTGGAAGCCGGCAGCAGCGGCAGCATCAGGTCTCGGGCGTGCGACGTGTCGCAGCCGGGCCAAGTGGCTGCCGCTTTCCAGTGGATCGAGGACACCTGCGGTGGCCTTGACGTACTCGTCAACAACGCTGGTGTTTTCTACAATGCAAGTTTGACAGGCGAGTACTTACATTACGTCACTTCTTTTAGCACGCGCTTACTAGCTTTTAAGCCCCAGAAGGCCTCGATAAGCGCCATAAATTTTTAATTTCCAGCTTTAAAGCTGTTTTTCTCGATTAAATTTTTGGCTCCTGGCGAGTCGAGTGATCTCTCCCTTCGCTGTACCTGGTGACGCTCGTCCGGCGTTTTATAGCAGTAATCTACGTGCCCATCCATAGAGATAATGATAAATGGTTGTTAGATAAATATTTTTGTACTGTTTCAGAGCTGGGAAACAAAAAGATGAGCGATGAAGACCTCTTGGCCACCATAGATATCAACGTGAAGGGCACCATCATGTGCGCCAGACGCGCGCTGGACTCCATGATTAAACGCGGCACCTACGGTCATATCATCAACATTAACAGGCAACTAAGATCATTAAAATCTTTAAAATATCAACATTCAAACTCAAAATATTTAGTTTATATACTTTCCTATATTTTATAAGCACGCTTTTTAATTAAAACTTTCAACGTATCGTTTTTTCGACGTTTGTAATATACTAATATTGGAAATTTCTATAAATTCATATAAAATGGACCAAAACGAGGTTACTTAAAATGAATAAAGGTATATAATATATCTATTAATGTGTTGATCGACGCGCAGCATCGCCGGCCACTACATTCCGTTCTCGACCGGCTTCAACGTGTACCCGAGCACCAAGCACGCCGTCACCGCCTTCACCGAGAGCCTGCTCAACGAGTTGACCACTTTCAGGAGCAACATTAAAGTTACGGTGAGGCCCTGCTCATTAATTAACTAACAGACAGTTGCACGGAGCTGTTCATTAAAGCGTTATTATATTAGCGTTACGGCCGAAAGTGTTAGATGAAAGAGAATCTTCGTACCTGTAGTTATGCGGCCCAAGTCACTGGCTTTGGATTTCCTATATCGTCAATCGTAATAGTGTCACCGACAATTAAAATGACTAGAATAGGCGACTGAACTTTGCTCAGATGTGTTTCTGAATCAGTAGCAGGGATAAGATTTACCTAGATTAATTTTAATAGTAAAAGACTACATACAAAAATCCGCCAAAATAGTGAGAACTGTTTCGGAGAAACCAATTACATACAAATAGACAATATATTTAACAATTGCTTATTTTAAAGTATGCGATGAAATGCAGCTCTTGTTGCGGAATGACGGTCGATGTTTCAGAGCTTGTCGCCAGCGCTGGTGCGCACGGACATGGCGGGCCAGCTGTCGAGCGACGCGCCGGCGTTGAAGCCCGAGGACGTGGCCGACGCGGTCCTGTACCTGCTGTCCACGCCGCCCAGTGTTAACGTGAGCGCTGTGTTGTCTGTGTATAACTCGACAGCTTTTTGGCTCGTCTAAGCAACACCTAAAGGACACGCATTTTAACGCAGAATATCGTTTTACAAGAATTATCCAAACACTAATGCAACTGAATTTGATTTCAGACACTACCTATCCATCAATAATATAAAGTGTGTTTGATTGTTTGTGCTTTTTTCACGGCGCAACGGACCGTCGTTAAGATATGATTTTTGGTGTGGAGATAGTTCGAAGGATAAAATGTGCCATAGGCTACTTTTTATCGTAAAAAGGATTTAAATGTAAGGAAGTATTAAACATTTTTATTTTTTCCAGATTCCCGAGTTGACCATAACAGCAGTCGGGGACAAAAGATTGTAGGAGCGCGGCGCGGCTGCCTGGGGAACTGCGGTATTAGGTGTCGTTGTTTTATCGTTCATGAATTGTTTCTTATATAATTTTAATAAAAGACTTAAGAATGTATGAGTAAAAGTTATTTAATATCACATATCTACTACACATTCA
>DWPA01002134.1:0-16449 GCA_018251375.1 Calpodes ethlius
CATCATAGAATTAAAGAAATTGAAGCGGGATTAAATTTTAGAACATACAAGGGAGTGCTCTTTTAACGATAATTTTATATTTTTTTTCAGTAATTTAATATATTCTTCGAGTGTTCTATCTCTGTTCTTTTACACCATAATAAAAGTAAAATATATTTTTTTAATTAACACTAAAAAATATTAACGAATGCTGTAATTCCAGCTTTAGCTAAAGACCATATGGTATAAATTCACTTTTACACGAGTATATACATACGAATACATTTTAAAAATGTATAGCTAACACAACTTTCTTTTCTTTACTACTGTTGATACTTAAATGATTAGTAGCTGCTACAGACGTATGTTAAATTCATTGATAGGATTGAATGGCAATGAAATAATTGAATATTAAACAATCCTATTCGATTCGACCCACATCCGTTGCTTAGCTGTAACGTACATCTCTAGTGGAAAGCAGCCTTAATCGGACAGAGTTGACACTTCGATTGAGTCTGAGAAGAAAAGGTAAAGTGAAATTTTTAGCTATTGAATAAAAATAGTCACTCATTTATTAAATTCAAGTAAAAATTCAAGTACTCTAACTTGACTATTGATACCACTAATCCCCCCGAAGCACTTCTGTGGAACTTCACCCTTCAAGGCCTACCAGAAGATCCCCAACTTATGATAACGTAACTTAATTCATTGCTTCCTTGCAAGTCTAAGCCAATTAGCAACGCCTACTCCGCATCCTTCCAAGGTCAGGGTCACTAAAAATGTTAAAACTGCAACGCTCCACCCACACAACAATCGAGCCGCCGGCATGACATCACTGTTACAATAACAGCCGCTTTCCTTGCCAAATGACATCATTTTATAACGCATGCTATTACACGCCTCGGCTAGCCAGTCGCCGGTCGCCGGTCGCCGCTAGCCGGTAGAGCCGACTAACTATAGTAACTCGGTAATTGCTAATGTTCAAAGAGTTATATCTACACGAATATTATGGAAAAGTGTGTTTTATTTGTTTCTTTGCCTTTTCACGGCGCAACAGAGTATTGTTATGGAATGTTTTTTTGTGAGGAGATAGTTTCGATATTGGACAGTGGTACATTTCATTTTTGTGGGAAGTCTTTTGATATTCGTATTTGAATCCCTCCATAATAAAGAGGTAAAGTTTGTTAGTTTGTATATCGAATGCTACGTTGTTACTACATGATGTAGGCTATTTTTTTTTTATTAATTACAACCGTGCAAAGCCGCCGCGGCTTTACCTCTAGTAGCACAATATTGAGCTAAAACGTTTACGTATAACTTTTCACGTAAAAACTATTATTCAATTGAACATTGGAAATTAATCACGGTATAGTATATTTGTATAGGACATATAAAGATTTATCTATAATGACCTGCGATGTATGTCTTATGTGAGAGCATTCGCGTACCCGGCTTTTGGTGCAGGGGGAGGACAAATAAAAATAGTGTGAGTGTCTTATAATGTGCGATGTCTATCAACCCGCCATTGGTTACAGTGGTGAACTGAGCATGCACTGATACAATTTAATTTCGAATATTCCCACAAAATAAACCTTTAATGTAAAATATAGGAACACTCGATGCAAACAATTATAATAATATCTTGGCGTTTAACAAGAAAAAAACCTAGAACAGTAAATGATGATGTGGTCATTATAATCATACTTAATAAACGCTAATTGTTACTGATTGACAGACAACACACGGCCTAAACAAGTAGTCTTAGAAGCGTGTTTTTTGTACAAGTACTCCTTATATAGTTTATGTGTAAACACAATGAGAGAATTGATCAAAATTTAGTTCCTTACAAATAGGGGGGAGGGGGGTTTACTGATTTCTGCGTCAACAATAATACTGTCGTTGATTAATTCATATCCAGTACAAATGCATAAACCTCGCAATTAAATAAATAGTTAATTCGGGATAACATTTATTTAAAGTTATTCATTGTTTGTGCTAAGGTAGTTGAACTTTGATCTCTTTATCTTATTCCGTATTTTCCGTGACATTTCCAACGAACATAGACAATAGACGGTCGCAACTTTCACTGACGCCAACATTGCATTAGAACAAATGTGTCACTATTTAATTGTACTGTAATGATGCAATTTATAAAGGTTGTTTTCCTCTATGTTTATATAAAACGGGTTTATAGATATTTCACATACAAGTACTGTACGTGCCGTCATTGTAGATCTGTTTTATTGTATATTTTCTTTTGGTATCAATAAAACTTTTTTCGTATCGTTACTCTGTGGCTATGGTGAGCCTAGTACTTAACTACTCTATATCTTTAGAAAGGAACTAATTATATGTCATCTAAATTTGAACGGTTCGTAAATAATAAATGACATAGATCAATAATATAGCTCGCCACTACTGTATCGTCACATCTCATATAAAGCGAGCCATTAAATTTATTAAATCACTTCAGGAATAGAATAGCGAGTGGTAATCGACTAGGACATCGATTCGCGATACGTACAATTATATAATTTGAAGACTATCTCCGAGCTATGGCTGGAAAAGCTTATATTGTTACAAAGGTCACTTCTAATTTGTGAACAATTCAACCATTATAATAGCAGGCCTTATAAAGTATAGACCACATATTTTGTTTTAACGCTCGACGCTGATTCCTTTTTACATAAGACGAGTCAATGCTTGAGTACTATCCCACCTGATGGTAAGAGGCTATGATGTCTATGATGTTGAGCGCACCAACTTATAAAAAGCCTAATCACTCTCCTCGTCAAAACTCCCACATTAAGGTGGAAACACCGACGCAGGCAAGCTATTCCATTTCTTCGCAGTGCGCATAAGGAATGTAGAGAGTAAATCTCAAGGAAGCATTCGAACAAATTTTTAAATTAAAGATAATAGCACTTTGAACAATGGCTTTCAATTCTTTTCGTTTTTTTGTGGCTTGGCCGTCATCGGGTTAATTTATAGGGAAATACATGTACACGATAAAAGCTTTCTTTTTGACAATCAGAGCGAGGCGACCGTGGCTTGGATGTCATTTTTCATTATATCCATGAGCCGTGGTCACCATTTTCCATGGTCGCTAATTCCCCGGCTGTTTACACAAATCGAAAGACAATTTCTTTTAAGCATTTTAATTTTCTTTCCTTACTTTTCATGTAACTTATGCTTAAGCCAATGAGACCAGATATATTTCAAGCTTTGGAAATAAAATAAAATTTAAACTAAAATGCGTATGATAAAATTTTCCGTTGCAACAATTTTTCATTCAAAAATCAACATAGATTCCTAGAGCTTACAGATATTCGTATATTTACATTTTCATATATTTATCTCCATTCATTGACCGTCGTACTTTACGTTTTTAATAGATTAGGTTAGTGAGACGGGTACTACGCGCACAATAGTATAGTATCTATAGCTTGTATATGGGTAGGTCATCGGTATACCTATATTATCGGTCAAATTCGGCACACGTCGCCACTCGGCGCGAGGTGTGACAGACGAACGTTTCCTGCACAACATCCGGACACGCGACGTGGTCTTCGGATCATTGTTAAATTATTTATTTATATACCTACTTATTCGCTATACAATCATTTATTTATCGGTACTTCTTTTTGTAGCTAACACTACTATGAGATGCGTTTCACGCAGAATATATTTATGTATTTTCAGCCTTGGAAGAAACTGTCATCCCAGGTAATTAGATAACTTTGATAGTCCTTTTGGGTGTCTTTAAGAAGTACACGCATACATACACACACGAATTAATAAAAATAACTTTAATCCTAAAATGTTATGTTCAATGAAATCCTAACTTCCTAAATTTCATACGTAAACAACATCGATCTTTAAACAAAAACAATCAATCTGCAATTATTGTAAACCAATTACCATAATCACTAGTATATTAATAAATGTAAATATATCGCTAATAAAAAACCGATGATATAATTAAATTATCAATAGCAATCCATACATGGTGCAGTATAATGATATAATGACTTCCGCCACTGGTGATACAGGGCGCCGACGTCGCGCCGCATCGCGCCGCGCCTAGCCGAGCTGCGCCGAGCCGAGCGTTAATGGAGCGACTGCATAACGTCCGATACGATATTGACGTTAGACCAATATAATAATAACTATTATTATTACCGCTGCACAATTATACCGCCACACTAAGATTCCCTATTGTACATACAACAAACACACAAATACACCGAAACCGAGAACAGTTTGAGCAGTAAGGGTCGTATGTAACTTAAGCCTTATGTCTTAACGTTTCGTATTATTCCGATGTCGACCAATCGATGTTCCGGTAATCCATTGGATTAATCCCGTTAACAGCTTAAAAAAATGTTCACACCAGACTTAAAACATCTAAAGGATATAATAGCCGTCTCGCAATTTTATTAATAATATGTTACCATATTCGAATACGTCAGTGTCTGTGCTTTCCCTTTATTACTTACTTTAGTTTTTCTTCATACCAGTAAATCTAGTAACTTACGTGTCTTTACACGTATGAGACGCGACAACGACACGACTAAATGACGCACTTGTGTGTTTACGTCGCTGCGACATTTCGACGAGCTGCTTTTTCGCAAGCAAAAAGTGTTGCTGTGACGTCATATACACGTCTGTCGATACGAAGACGCACATTTGGATTGCACATTTACGCACATGTGAATGAAATTATGAATTTTTACACCCCCCCCCCCCCCCCCCCCTTTCCGTCCTCACCTCGACACAGATACAGCTCTCACCGAAATACACTGCGATTTCAATTAAGAACATCACATCGAATGCACTTAACTGTAGAATAAGAATATAAGTTAACTAAGTAAGCAGTACAAGAGAAAGAATTGAATAAGCGCCGCAGTTATTTTTACTTTGCGGCATTATGCAACTATAAAAACAAAAACTTTTAACAAAAGTTTAAGTTAAGTATGAAATATTAAATCAGAGACGAATCGAACTTAAAAAAAGTTGTAAATCTCTAATATATTTCTTACGTTTTAAGTAAGTTCGAGTAACTGGTAAAAGTTTTGTGTTTTCCTATTTTATATATAAAGTAAGGTGGTAACGTAATAAATACGAAAATACACGTTACCTGCTTACTTATCTTTAAGAGCCATCAGCGCGCCCCGCGATGGTCAGTAATATACTAGTTTCGCTATTTCAATATTAACAGTAACAAATATTTGTAATTATTCCCGCCTGCTGTAGAGTTAACACTTTGCAGCAAATATCTTTCAATATTTTTCAAGTAGGTACTCCCCTGCGCTGAGGAAGTCCGTTCTTTTTCTTCACAACATTTTACAAGATCTGTAGCACATTTATGTTGGACCAACTAACACAATTCTCTACATAATAGCGTTTGAAACTTTGAAATCGGTTCAACCGTGTTCGTGATCGATTGACATACATTAAAAAAAAAGAGAAACGTGACCCTCCTTCTTCTTAGATATCGGTTAAAAAATTAACATTTACCCCATACAATAGATTGCAGGTACTACGTTAAGCGTCTTGGATACGTTAGTTTTATCACGTTTAACGTAATATTTTGGGAAACATTAATTGATACAGTTGTAAGCGACAAAACGACCTCGGGGATTGTTCACTGTCTGCGTAGACCGCAAGCCGGGGGTCGCAGACGACGCGACGGTGACATTAAGTGCGTCCTTCGTATCACTCGACTTTATCGTACGTCATCCTTCGAGTCACGTACTCACTAAATACTAAAGAGGTTTTTGCGACGATGCCTGCGTCTTGTTGTACCTGGATCACGCTATCGATGTTCTCCACAACGCGCACATATTATATACGTCCCGAACATGAATAATACGAGAACGAACGCCTAGTCTGGCGGAAGAACTACTTGCTTATTAATCAACTTGTATGAACTTTCTTCAATGTTGTTGGTTGGTCTTAATTTTTTTGGTTCGCTAATCTTCGAACAGCTTAATTGTAAACCGTTTCTCACAGTTGACAGAGAGTATCAAATGTGTTACACAAAAATAGCTGAGTTGTTATGCAGCCTAGTCAAACAAGATTGTAGCAAGCCAAGCAGTAAAATTCCTTGTCTCGGCAAAATCATTTCAGTATTATAACTTATACATTGTTTCTCGATAAAATACTGCATTTTTCCCTTTCGATCACCGACTTTAAATATGTTTTTTTCCCTAAGAGAAGTCTACAGTGTAAATATGTAGAAAAGCCGTTGATTTTTTCAGTGTCATTTACTTCGGATTCTCGAATATATTTATGAGTTCCATAATATAGCCGTAGGAGCCGAAAAACTCCATATTATTTTAATATATCACATTTTCTAAACAATTTTTTTATTCACATGTCATGATCTCACAGTCATAAAACTTACGACAGAGTTACAAATTGATTAAAAATGTATCAATCGTATCACCATCGATCTGCCCACGAAGAGCGGTGAAACCATCTTCTGTCTGTACAATCGCCTACTTCAAAACAGGACATGAATATGATACATAGTGACAGGGTACGTACTAGGTATTCGAGAATACAAATCTACGTGTATTACATGGCGTGCGCCGCTTCCTATCGGTGTAATAAAGTCTGCGACACAAAATTCCACGTCGGAAATGATATCTTCCGGAGGAACCGACTGCCTGTCGCCGGCCGCCGCCTGACGGACGACTCTGAAATGGTCACTGTTGCAGCTTTTCAATGGCTTGATATTGAGCAAATTAAATAACTAGGAACATTATTAACTATCATTTTGACCTTATTCAGAGACAGTAACACAACTATCTCCAAAAGCCATAGAACTAGTTGGTCCTTTAAGCTCCTCCATTCATCGCCTGACACTAGTTGTGGTCTTGCGCATCAATTCTATCAAAATGTATCTATCGGGCCTTTCTCGACGTTGGAACTTATTTTACCAAGCTACATTTTAAAGTTATATTGTTTTAGTTCTGCGAATCGATGCAAATCGTTTAATTTTATAATAATACGTCGTGCGTTGTTCCGTTATGTCTGTTCCTAATGAAATACTTTGCAGCCGTTCTCGATGCTATCGTCACTGAAGGTAGCAAAAGCTGGACTTAGCCGACCGCTGACATGCATGGCTGCCGCGCCAACCTGTCGCACTCCATTTAACCACGATTGATAATATCATTTCACAATCACATAGCGCATATGATATGTAAATGTCGGCACCCACCCTGGCGGGTGTTTTACAATCACTTTGGTAACGCTCGCAGCCGATAAAGTCACAGGAGCGTGGAAAGGGTACCGGCAGTGCCGGGCACGAGGCGCGGTTGCAGCTCGTTCGCAATCGATTAATTGGATCCCAGCAGCGTTTCATGTCGTTGTACACAGCCGAGCTTGTTGTGTTACGCAACCGACTTCATTCGATGTGGAAAGCAACAATTCGCAATCGCTTCAACTATTAAGTTTTACTTTCGGTACAGTTATGATTGTACCAGCACCAACAGATGTCTAATGTTTTCATCGATATCGTATCGTCATTAGTGTTCGTTATCATCATCTAATAACCCCAAATTTTATCTATATTACATTTTTCGATAGCATTTTATTTATAACAATAATAATCGTAATATCGTCTTGTAATGTGATAACGTTGACATTTATGACTATTATCAGAGCCACGTCGGTCGTCGGTGGCCGGGCTACGGCCGACCGCGGGATGATTCACAAGATTATTTTGCCATGATCCACATTTGTGGCTAGACGGTACTACCACTCTATGAGAGTTGAGTATGTTAAGCACCAGAAGATTGTAGTTGCAATTCTATTTTAATTTGGAATCCTACAGATCAGCCGCCAATATTTACGGAAACATCTTTAATTGTTTACCTTAATACTTGTTATTATAATTGCATAATGTTGCCTAACAAAAATGTTACCACGATGTGGTTGCACTATGATAGTGTCAGCTTAATTTTTCGGATCATAACCAAGATTTAAAGAAAGAAACACTGTTGAAGTTATACGTGTAGTAGGAGACATGTTTTTATTCAAAGAATAACTTTGTATCATTGACACGTTGATACCGATGTGCATCGCCTGACGATTTGTGCGTTTAGTCCTCGAGATACATTTCACTCAGGGTACATTTCTCGGCTGCCCCGCTGCGTAGTCCGTTATATGCACACATACACAGTACATTCTGACAGCTTGCTTAATGCCAGCTGTGCGGGCCAAACTTTTTCTATTTGCTTACCGAAGTACGACTGGTCGAAACGATAGAGATCATCGGGATTCTTATCGCTCTTCAACTGATTCATTATTGTCTTTCTTTTACTGAAACATCGATATAAAATACGAAAGCTGTCAGACATTACTAATATTAAACGAGCCGTGGAGCATTCGTTTGCTTAATATTATAATGTTACTGCACCAGCAATGCCATGTGTGCTACATGACGACCCGCTCCGACGCGGACGCACTCCCGACGCACGTGTGCAGTAAATAGACTCCATTGAAATGTAGGCGAGTTCAATTTAGTTTAAAACGATAACGTTGCAAGTACCATATCTCATTCAATTTCAGGTCGGCCAGTGAGCCACCCACGTAGTCGACGCACCCGCGCCGCTCTCCGAAGAGAGTGGCAGGCGTCCTTCTGCGCTACGTGGTTGCAAACGGACAATCTCCTATCGGAGGTATCGACATCTGAATGTTACTGACGTTCACCAGAAGCCCTCTTTGGAACATGGCACGAAGGCAACAGAGTAGCCGCTTCAGTAGGACAGCGGGACCCGCCGAACTGCATCACAAGTTACGATCACTCGTCGCAATCGACGGCTTGCTAACTGAACACTAAGCAGTCTTTCTTCTTTCCGATAAACAACCTTTCCGAAAAGATGGTGGAATCATATAAGTAACGCCCATAGTTATATTCGCTTAAGAATAAACGAATTAAAAATTGAATTAAGGTTTCCAACAAAGTGGAGAAGAGCGCAGGCCTGCGTAAACGATCAATCATATGTAATTATTTCCACATCCCTCCGCCCGATTGGAGTTGACTAAATCTTACAATATCTGTATGATTCTTCAGGCACGTCTCTACTCATATCCACTTTAAGAGGAAACTACATTCTAATACCTTCTTGAAAGCCGGCTACTATTCGCATAGGAGTAATTTCTGGACTTTGTTATCGCGTTTTCATTCGGTCATTGGACAGCAATTCACATCTCACATCAGCCAAGTTCGAGCGGAGCGATACATTTGATATCAAACTTATTTGCAAATAGGTGACACGCTATTCGATGTCAATTACATAGTAATACATGTAAATAGCAGGGTGCGAGCGACCGCGGGCGGAGGGTCGGAGCCCTGACACCTTTTTATCCGTCAATCATCTCGCTACAGTCACAATTACTCTCGTTAGATTTGCGCAAACATAACGCTGCGCACCGGCCAGTTTCGTAACCGGTCAGCTATGTCGCCGAGCGGGCAACGGCGCGGCCTCGACCGGCAGTCAAGTTAATAAATCAATCGTATATCTCACTAGTGGATCGGTCTCTCGATTCGCTAGCACAAAGGTAGCAGCATATTACTGTGGCAGTTGGACCATTGAACCATCGAATGCGGCGCCATACACGCACGTAATAGTTACACGTGCTCTCTATTTGCAGACGCGAGTGACCGGTGTGTAAATATTTGGGCCACCACACCAGTTTACCCAAATATACAAGCCGACGCCGCGACGGTACCGCCGTAAGCGTAACCTTGTGGCGCCGTGTGTGCTGAAGTTCGCTCGAGGCTCGGCCCGCCCGGCCTGCACCACCGGCACCCGTTCACCGCCGCGCGCTAGTTTACGACGCGAGTTTATTGCGTCCATATTAAAGAATTTTAAAGGTCTCATATTCGAAACTTTTATATCAAAATTATTCGCATGAAAATTTAGGAAAATTTCGTAGTTGTGATTCCCTATCATATTTCTTATACTCGTTGTATTCCCCGAGTCTTCTGATTTCATTTTCTATATATGTATTTCAGTAGGGTGCTACAAGATAGACACTTGTATTAACAAAGGAGCACATCAGAACTAATTACATAATCTACGTTTATCGAGGTCATTGCAAATATTGCACGCGACTCGTAATTAGCGGACGCGTGCGTTTTTCACGAGGAAACGGCGCGCGCCGCGCCGACCTTGCCGACACCTCAACATGCGGAACAAACCGTACAACTCTGTTTATTATTTTTCTAGTTACGCATTAGACCTCGAATGAAACGGGAGGGTAGCGATAGAGCTCGTACTTATGGTTAAATCATGCAATAGTCATTTTCACTACGAACGTGACATAGAAATAATAGGCCTACTAGCGGCGGCTCGCTGTCGCTGGTACCAGGAGATCAAAAGTGATCGGACCGTATTATCCGACGATCGTGCTAACGATCAGCCAACTGGAAAGAGTTGCGGTGACGTAATTGTAGAGCACGAAATTAGGTAAGTATCGTGAGGTTTTCGGACGCGAATGACCTACATACCCACTTACAAAACCTACTTTATACAGTGTCTACTAGGAGAACATGAATATCAAGATGTAACGTTGCAACTGATAATATAATACAATTATACGTTACATAATTATTATTGTACTTCAAAAAAGAATGATCGGTTGGCGTTAAATGGCTTTGTTGTTTGTCATCCATGGACACCTATCTATAATTGACCAAAACATCTGGGAAACGGTGGACAAAGGAGTTTGGACGGTTGAAATACACAAGTCGCGCCATGAAATCATTGAAGTCCTTAATAAAGGTCACGCATGACCACAGAAATCGCAACAAAAGCTTGCGCTGAGGCGCAGTGAAAGCGGCTCTGACTCAGATCGGCTCTGTCGCAAGCTGCAACGACTGCAATGGCTAGTGAAGTAAGCGCTGACAATACCGTGTGCACCTAAGAGTATGCGGACAGTATCAATATGTCACAGGCCGTATGTACTTGTGTAATTATGTATACTTATAGCTAGGGCTGGCGATCTTCTATCACGCGTAGTTTATGCCGCGTATGTCCAATTGAAAATCAATGTGATTTACTCTTATTTATATATAAAAAATATTTATGAATCCAAAAATAAGAATCAATAATCCGTATGGATATTCGTATTCCAGAAACAATTGCGCCCAACATTATTTTGGAGTCATACGTCACATGTGGCTAACCGAAGCCAACTTCTTTCTAGGGACATGTTATTTTATTCATCCATATCGTGTATGGTACATCTGTATTAATACTGTCACTGCGCCGTCACTGAATGTGTTTACGAGTTGTTTGCTTGCTGGAGACACTGCAACCATCCCGCTGCTCGCAACTCGACTTTGTTTACATATCAACAAGGAAAATTATTTAATATTATAATAAAATATTCCAGAGGGAAATAGACTGGGTACCTAGTTTACTTCGAAATGGAAAATGAGCAAGCACTGATAGCGTTGCGGTGGTTGCGGTTGCGCCCAGCTACACAAAGAACAAAGGCAGGTTTGAACCTAACATTATTTTGTATACTAAGATACTATATAAAAATAAAGGAGTAAGGAAACTTTTCAGAGTTTCTCAAAACCCATCCCATAACAATGTAAAATAAGGGTTCAAAATTTGTTACAAAAAATATATTCCTTTTTGGTTATGCACTTGAGCATTGATTTCTGGTCTTTTGCTTAAAAATAATTTAGAATATAAATATATATATTCAATATGACTTTGCTGAAATTTAATAACTTAGTAGTTGAAATATGGGAGAATTAATAAAACTATTGCTTATTTCCTTTGACCTTTGATCGTGGTTTGGAAGTTCTGATACGTAGTGTTCTTAAGATATGTTTTCTGATACACGTAGACGTATTTCATAATTACTTAAAATGAATCCCCAGAGGATGGATGGACTTAGATAATGAAGTTTTAGTCTGGTCACGTTCACTTTTTCGGGCAAAATTTTTAGTTAAAATAGGTAATTAAAAATTTTCTACTCGACACGGTACTCTTTTCATCCCACCAAGTTCAAAGGTAGTCATTTATGGTCATCAGCAGAGCAGAACAGGTATCGTCGGACTGGACATGCTGTGTTCACACGTGATCAGCAATGGTAGCGTAAGTCTATCCCAGTAGAAGAAGTCAGATGTAATAAGTTGACATTGTTCAATACTCTCTCAATGTTCTTAATTCTTGATACCACTCGGCTTTCATTCGTGCAAGTTGATTAAGAAGCGTCATCCCGCTGACCTGTTGCGGAATCTTAACCTTTTAATTTGTCTGTTAATGGGAAAAAGACAACATACAAACTAGTAATGTCCCATTACTTCGTTCGTCCATACTCGCCTCCTCTCACAATAAGATCGCCTTAGTTATTCACGCTGGCCATGAGTGGACGAGCTTTCGAACAAGTTTAAGAACATTGTGAAAATTGTAATGTGTGCAAGTTTCTTCAGGAAGTTGTACTTTATCGAAACAAAAGATAAAAAAGAACTATTATGGATGCACTGAACTACACAAAAATTCTATTGAATTATAATAATGTTGTAGATATCGGAAATTTCCACCGATCATATCTCTCTCGCTGTTTGCATTACAGTTTTAGTTTTTATTCTAACTTGTTTTATTAAGAGGTTCAGCAATTTATTTTCATTCGGTCCCAATTGTCAATATTACAAATGTAATGTAAGTATAGGCTCTTGCTATTAACCGCTTTTAAATACATGTAAGTGGTTCTCGAAGTTTTATCATTATCGATTTAAAAAGCTCTTTTATATTTGTAAGTTTATACCTACTTCCGTGTTGGTGATGTTTATATACATGAAGAATTTAGGGAACTGCTCGAGTATTCTAGGTATACCTACGTAATGTCGATTTGATTCATATTAAGGAGTAATAAAATATTCAGTAGTTCTTCTTTGAACACTTTTTATTAAAATAATTTATTTTTGTTAATAATATCAAGCGCCGGCTAATAATTACTTAGCTCGCTGATAAGCCACAAGCGAGGTTCTATTGGGGTCACCGCGGCCGCTGTCCCGTTAGCAACGAGTACGACCAGCCGACACATTGAAGGGAATCAAATCCGAGGCGCCGCAGCGAGTGCTACGTCGAGGACGATACTCTCACGTGCTATGTTAACATGAACACGGAGCACGCGCTTCAAAATGCCTTGCCTTCGACACCTACCCTTGTGTCGTAAAATAACGAAGATATATAGATAGAGGAAATGTTAAGTAAAGACACAAAAAGGAATACATTGAATCAATTGTGAGTTAAATCGTGGCTATCGATAACTTCATATCGAATGATTTTTATTACGACGGCCGCCGACCGCGCCCGGAGTCATCGCCCACCGAGTCCATCGCGTACGTACGACACACGCGGTCGACGACGGTTAAACGAATAGACGTGCCGACGTGTAACAAAACCGAGTGTACAACGCTATTCCGAGACATGTTATTTTTATTCTCCCGTACGTTTGTTTACTGGCAAGTAGACGAGCCCGACCCCGAGCGTGAGCCGCTGGCGGTTGTTGCATTTTTATTGAGTTCAACTACCTAATTGTTGATTTGCCACGACTGGCCTTACCCCTATTACGTAACATCACGTCATACAATTAGTAAATGTATTATTAAGAAATCTGAATCATCAGTAGGCATACCTTGAAAATTCCACCAAAGCGTTTTTATATGCACATTTTCCTCACAAGTTGAACAACTTTGATATCGGACTGTATTAGGTATATTGATTGAGAGGGATAGGTATATGACGTCAGATAAACCAGCCGTTACCCGGCTTACCCAGCCTCTCGTTCTAGTGGAAGGCAACTCAGACTTTTCTATAGACTATGTTATGTTCGTTTTTTTAAAAAAAGTAAGGAATAAGCACCTTATGTCATGCAAATTCAGCGGAAACGCAAGCAAGGACAGTTCGCTCGAGCGAGCACTTGCAATTCTTTCGCACGATTCCAAGTTATGAATTCGCATCGCATCCGGTTAGCTGGTGCAGGATTTATTTGTTTAATCTGTCTCATCAGTTTATCCCGCCCGTGTTCTACGGGGTCAGGTCGGGAGAGTGGGATATCTTTAGATACCTGGGCCACGTTAAGAATCGGCATTTCAAATGATGTTATCTTTACTTATTAACGATATTTTTGTATAAAAAATTAAAAAGGAATGTTATATTTGTTAAAAACAATAAATACTCGTAAATATCCATACAGTATAGATCGAATTGATTTCAGATTAACCAAGAAAACAAATGAATGTCCTAATTAAATTCTACTCAAACTACAATTTTTTTCAATTTCATCGTGTTGATGTGGACGGCTAGTGTAGGATATGAAGATATTTTATACTATTCCATCTTTTTTGCGTTCCTCTGAATATGACCGGGAGTGTGTATAAACGACAGACCCACGAACCCAAAAAATCATGAACATAAAACATGTCAAGTAATCATGTGAGAGAGAAAATATTATGAAATCAATAATATTATAAAATAATAATATACGACCAACAGATATTGTTTCTTATGATACCGAGATATTGACAGTATGTTTGTGTGTGTGTGTGACCTCATTAGCTGTGCTTAATTAAACTTTATTTGCTTATTGGTATAATATAAGTACATTGTAAGAAGTGACATGATAATTGTCATTATAACCGTAATTGTTTAATCGGACATTACGCTGTGTATTGAACATTGTACGCACTGCTTTCACTAACTGCTGTATTCAAATACAGATATGTTAAGCATTTCATGGCACATACTATTTAATTAATACCAAACATGTATACAAACGGCAATATAATTTGTTTCTACTTTTAAGATTTTTTGCACGCCTTAGGCCTAAATAAAAACCCCGGATAAAACTTAAAGATGCTATAAACTATGTGCTCAATTACCCACAATTTATTCTTTATTCTATCTTGGAACGTTTTCGAGCAATATGATTTTCAAAGAAAAAAATGATTAATAAACATACGACATTGTCCACAGGAAACTAATTAGGTATGTATAATTTGTGAAATTGGAAATTAATTATTGCAGTAACTATAATAAAGTATATTATATAATTTCTTTATAATTCCACAACTTATCTACTAATATTATAATTGGAAGAATGAGTGCATTCGTAGGCCTAAAAAGCGAAAATAATACATTGAGGTCCTAAAAGAACAACCGACGTGAACACCCACTTGTATGAACTATCATAGGTAGACAACATTTTCTAAACTAACATGGGTCCGGTGCATGGCAGTTATTGTTACTGTTTACCATTTGATCGAATACGTATAAATCGACAGTATCTACACACGGTAGTCCTACTGGTTGACAGATAATGTTTTGATCGAGAGCGGTCGCAGCCGCAGCCTTTCGCGGTCGCCGACCTTGCGAGTCGCGCCACGCATACTTATGTACGGCCGACGACGGCGCTACGACGGCGGGCCCCGAGGACCCGTCACCACCTCGCCAGGGATCATAACAGACAAACAACTCATTGCTACAATCCTAAACACAAAGACAAAGTTTTCTGATTTTGATAGATGCGAACACTAAATGGATTGAGGCTTTTCAAGTGACATAACAATTGCATTGTCCGTTATAAAAATATTAAGAGAGACGTGTGCTCGTTTTGGTTTAGCGAGAGTTATAGTTACAGACAACGGTCCGCCATTACGTTTTAGTCGTGATCTGTTATTTGTTTAAGTTTAACGGTATTAATCACATACTCACAACAATTTACCATTATTCTTTAAATGGTGCAACTAAAGGAGCAAACAAATTTTCTAAAAAAGTACTAAGAAAAGCAATACACGATCAATAGGTTTTAGGGTTAGACAAGTCTTTATAATCATTTTATTACCTTATAGTCGGAGTGCAATTGCTGAATCACCGACAAAAGCGAAAATTACATTCACGAAAATGTGACGTAATTTTAAATTAAGAGATTTTTATTAGGTTGCAATAAGAAGTTAACAGAATATAGGAACTTTCTTATTGGCGCAGAAGATGCGTTTACCAGACATTAAAAGACACATTGATCAAATTAAGTAATAATGGTAACTACCACGTTACGTTTGATTTGGCTCAATGTTTGTTTTAACACAATTTAAATTCATCACAACTTGAGATGACGCACGGACTGTTAGCCCACCGGTTGATGATTCACCCGGCATGCGGCAGGTAGACGTTTGTGGTCTGGAGGATTGGACTTCTACGTTCATTCGTAGGGTGCTACGTGTTCATAGGCCAGTTCAGAGATATCTCGGTCTCGTGCCATATTAAACATTTATTATTGTTATTGTATTGTTCAACATTACAACCCATCTTTGTCCCACTGCTGGGCTCGGGTCACCTCTCACGATGTGAGGGGTAAAGGCCGTAGTCTACCACGCTGGCCAAGTGCGGATTGGTAGACAATGTTGTTCATGTTTATATTATTTATTTCTTT
>DWPA01002135.1:0-16448 GCA_018251375.1 Calpodes ethlius
TATACAAAATAAACAGACAAATAATCTCATAAGACTCCATTTTACTTCATCCAAATTAGTAAGCCTAGTTTTACCTTGATTCGGAGCATCTCTTCAATTCTGACCTTCAAATCTGCAGCATTCATCGTGGATACATCTCCCAGTACTTCTAGAGTATGTCTCATTGGGTTACCACTTAGAGATCCTGATGTTGATTCATACTGAAAGAAATTATTTTGTCTTTTAACAATGAGAGAAATTACAGTGAGAGATTCTTAAGATTCCATAAAATATATCACAGTTTAGTTAGAATTAATGCAGAATCAGCCCTTAATGCCCGACAATATTTTGATGAAGCCTTTGGTGGTGCTGATGTACCTACCTAAGATCATAATTAGATATACAAACAACCTGTTTTAATATACTTACACTTATGGATAGTTCTTATTTAGTACAGTAATTTGAATCCAGTTTACAATTATATTTTCATTATGGTAAAAATCATATAAATATTAATGTACTTTTGTTTACAAAAAATCATTAACTTTCTTATTGTATCTACCGAAGAATTTATAAATATTCAGATCAAACACTGGTGACACTGACTACAGCACTATGTTGCTTTAGGGTACTATCGAAAATATCTTACAAAGAATGAGCCGTCCCCAACAGTAGGCCTATTATTACTAAACTACATTATATATATTCCCTTACCATAGTAAGATATCGTCCAAAAGATGTAAGTAACACATCGAATAAGTTAAATTAATGTGTAGCTAAAAACCCATATTAATAAGTCAGTAAGAATAAAATGGAACAAACCTTTGATAAATAGTAATGAGTAACTAAAGGCACGAGAAATAGTATAACAGACACTGTCAATATAACACGGGATAACTTTAAGTGGCCGAGCCAGAGGCAAAATCGTTCGTGAAAATACATTGCCGAATACAGCAACGACAATGTGTTAAACTGATTATACGCTCCTTATAGAAATAAACACAGTCACAAAGTTCTTCTATCTATTCTCTTATTAAAAAAACTAAGCTCTTTCATATTATTATACAGTTCAGACATTCAAACTGAGCTTATTTAATTTCAATTTCCATCTTTTCCTAGCCCTCACGGGTAATAATTACTATGTGAAATTATTTACATATATTGTCATATTTCACTTGAAACATTTAACTACAGAGTATATGATTTAATTTCATCACATCACAGACTACTTAAGAAAAATATTTCGATGTGTTTATGCGTTATTTTATATGCATAGATATTAATCATTGAAAATAGTACTATATACGGGAAATAATAATTTGTTTTTTGCTTTATTAAAAGCAGTAGAAGAATATTGATTAAATAGATACCAAAACTCCAACAGTCAATGCAGATAGAACGATAAAGAATATTAACATCTTAAGTTTCAAAAAGATATAAATATTTTTTTTGTTCTATAACCTGAACAAATAATTGTATTATTTTCAGACCAACACAATATTAAAACTAAATAAATATATAAATGTTTAACGTGTCATAATATGTGCTTGTGATAACTATTTTTAATAATATATCGATATTTACATTGAAGTTATCTGCACAAAAATAAGTACAAAAAGGTTTATTTACTATTCATTTTACATATTTTCCCGCGGGCTTTACATAGATCTCCCTCAGTTATTTCAGTTAGCCCTTGAATTCATAAAATTTAACACTATTATTTACATATTAAAAAACAGCACAATGATATGCATGTCAACTCATATTTAAATTGTAGTACTTAACGATTTCAATAAAATAAACAAGGAACTCACTGATAGTTTACAAACGGTATGACGTCATGACTACGAAAAATATGGCGCCAAGACCTGTCAGAGTTTTGTCAAATTGGCGCGAAAATTTAAAATGTATTATATTATTACTTAAAAAAATGTAAAATATCTTATTATTGTGACTGTTCTCATTTGGACTATCTTGATAACGTGGCATTTATATTGTTACCCGTAACATTATTAAATGATACCCCAATAAACAAAAAAACATTTTCATTTACGCTCAGGTGAAATAAATGCTTTTTTTAAAACTTTCGTCAACAAACGAGCTTATTGTCACCTTGTGGTAATTGCCTACCGCTGCCCGTGGACTCCAACAACGTCAAAGGCATCATCAATAGGGCTAATAAAGAAGAGTTTTACGAAGAAGGAAATATCTGGCTCTCCAGGCGGAACACGATGAGTCGCTTCAGTTTATTGACGCCTGTCTAAAGCTTGATAGTAGCTGGCTAAGCAGACTTCACAGAAAAATATTCATATTAGTAACAATATTAATGAAATAATAATAATATTGAAAAATATTGATACAGACGGACGGATTTAACGAAACTATAAAAGTTCCGTTTTGACTAGAGAAGACTAACTACGACTACCGTAGATAAGTTGCTACTACATTAGTATAAATGAATTATTTAAAATTCATCCTGTCAGTCTCTCCGCGTCGTGGCACACACTCCAACCGATCAAACGATACTGGTAGTATAGGTAGAAAGATATTATGAGGGAACTAATAACAGTATATTCGAAATTCTGCAGCATCTTTAAAGGTTTAAAGGTTACCTCTCTAGTATAAACTGGGAATTGAAAATAATGGGTAGGTATGGCACATGTTCAGTTGAATACTTCAACCGGACGTTCACGGCGGATTTAATACGTGTATTGAGTTTACTTTATATATTGTATTCTTTCCCCGATAGAATTAGTAGGCGACTTTATAGGGTAGGTAGATAATACTTAGATGGTTGTATTTTTTAAACAGAAATATATTCACATAATAATGTAAGTTTTATAAAATTAATTGTATAAATAAAAAACAAGGATTTGTATAGAACATCATTTTTATACTTATAAAAATATGTAGGTATCTCTTACATTTCTATAAATAAAAAATATAATATGTAAATTAAAACGCTTAGAAGCATTTAGGTACTTATAAAATAATAAAAACATCTAAAATAAATTTTTCAATAAATGTAACTTAGGACGTTATTCTAAATTAAAAACGGTACATAGGTACGTACATTTTGTCACCTACTTAGTTAATTAATTGAATTATTTATTAATAAGAGTCAATTTCGACTGACGGAATGGCGGCGAAGAGCAATTTAATGGTCGAAAAACCCACCGAGCGGCACGCGGCACGTCCATGGGCGCCGCGCGTCATTCACCGCTGTTCTACATGCCTGTGGTTGTATTAAATTCGTTTTTCTAATTATTGTCGTATGTGAAAACACTTTAGGTTGAATTTAAATTGCTATAAAGTGAATCTCTTTACCGACACTGCGTCGATCGGCGTAGACCCTAAATAAT
The DNA here is from genome assembly GCA_018251375.1 of Calpodes ethlius. Taxonomy (NCBI): domain Eukaryota; kingdom Metazoa; phylum Arthropoda; class Insecta; order Lepidoptera; family Hesperiidae; genus Calpodes; species Calpodes ethlius. The sequence goes on from DWPA01002135.1 coordinate 3,342, forward strand.
ACAAGTTTTTCTTATATCCAAACTGAAACAATCGTGCTACAAGAAGTAAATAACGCATAATATAAATATTTAAAAAAGAAAATAACCAAAAAAACAAGTTCATTCGATAACTAACATGGCACATTTTATTGCAATTATTCAATATTTAGAAATTTGAGCTCCGACCTGACAAGGATTAAACAATTTAACGATATATAACATTTATAAGTTCTACGGGAATATACAATTAAACATACATATGAGCTAAAATCAAAATCCTTTTGGCTTTGTTGTAGTTTTGTACAAATTATCTAGCGGGCAATGATATATCACAGAAGTCGTTATTTACAACATAAAAACCTAAACCATATAAAATGTATAATAAGCACCAAAAGATATCTTCACAGTTGTTATACGAATCTAATAATTTCATTAACTTAGATACTAAAAAGCGATGAGATTCTTTTGAATGAACGGTTAAATATGTTGATGAAGAAAAAGATAATTGTTATTTGCTTGTAGGCAAATAATTGTGAAAAGACATGTGTAATGGAAACGCAGATTTTGAAAGCTTTACATTACACAAATGGCAATTGAGATAGTCGTCACTACATAAATGGCTTATGATTGCTGTTTTCGTGATAAAATGTTTTTCACACAAGTGGCACTTTGGATATTGCGGTATTGGTGGACATATTTTCTTACCATTTGTTAAGTCATAAAACACAAAATCATTCAATGTTACATTAGGTATATTTTGGTGCCACTTTCGATGACTAGCTATTTTTTTGCTTGATAAGACTAATCCGCAATATTTACAGACGTAGTTAGTAAGATTGAGACACCGACCTTTAATATGATTATAGAGCTTACGAACTCTACTTACAAGAATAAAGGTTTTACACATACCACAATATACAAACCGCAGTGATTTTTCAAAAATTTTATTTGCTTTTCTTTTTATCAAAAAATCTTCTTTTTCAATATTTTTTTGTTCATTACCATTCTCTTCATCTGATTCCATAATTGAGTTCATTACATTTTTCTCTTCGAGTTCATTATGAGTTGAGTTATATTTTTTGTCCATTTTATCACCAGCTTTCTTAGGATAAACATTAACAACTTCTTTATCTTCTAAATTCTTACCCAAGTTAATTGGAACTTTTATGTTATTATCTGTTACTTCGTTCAGATTCACTATATCTGTTTCAACCAGTATGTTATTAAGTTCACTATCTCCTAACATCTTATGATGCGTGTCGTGCAATTCTTTTATATTATTGTCGATTAAAATATGGCATAATTTGCAGTATGCCGAGTTTGGTGATTGCATTTCACATAAGGAGAAATGGTAGAAGAAATCTTCTTCGCGAAAATAGCTTGCGCAATTTGGACATTTGAATAAAAGATATAAATAGGTACTCTCACAAATTTCAAATACTTCAAAATTATCACCAAATAAATGCTGCTTGACATGTGGATTTTGTTCTTCTTTATTGAATACATATGAACACTTTGAGCATTTCCATTTTGTTACTTTGTTTTCATGTCCAATATGGTTAGCTGCTTCGTCACCGCTTAAAAAACATACATTACATTTTACACATTTAAAAAAAACAGACTTCAATAAATATTTCTTACAGTTTTTATCATCTTTAATTTCTACACTGTTCAGTTCATTTTTATTTTCATCATCTTCAGTATTAAATTTAGTCACTACTTTATATTTAGTTGTTTTTCTAACTTTATCGGATTTTTTCTTCGGTAGATATTTAGAAAATTTTTGTGGCTTTTGGTGAAGTTTCCAAATATGAACATTAAAAGATCGTACATTACAATACTTATTAGAGCAATATTTGCACTCTGGATCAAAAACCACTTTTTCGAAGCTTATCTTATCAGTTTTGTTATGTTCATTTTTCATATGATTAAAATATGTTTTTTTTTGTTTAAAATAACATGAACAAAAAGAACATCTATAGAAAACACGAGATTTTGTATACATTTTCTCCCTCCCTAAATTCACATTCTGTGATTTTGTGACATCTTTGTTTATTTTAGATTGAAGAACGCTATACATATGGTCTATAAGGTTTTGTTGAGACGAAAAACTGTTATTACAATGAGTGCATGTGAAATTTATTTCTTTATTTATTTTACCCTGAAATTCTTGATGGTCATTATGATTTAAATTTGGCCTTCTGATTCTTTTTTTAATGTGTTGTGAGTGAACACTTCTTTTATGTCTCAATAAATTACTTGATGAAGAAAACACTGTACTGCAAATGTAACATTCATGTCTTTTGTTAAGCTTTACATGTTTTTTTTTATTTATTATTACTTTACTACAATTGATTAATTGGTTGTTATTTAATTGAGCGTGTTTTAGATCCCTATGATCAGCTAAAGTCTTATTACTTGGAAATAATATCGAACAAGTTTTGCAATATCTACTACTTTTACTCAAGAAAGTTCCTAGATTTTCTACTAACACCTTCACATTTCTTGAGATATTTTGTTTCCCAACTACATTCCCAACTGTTTCATTTTGTGAAATTATAGCATCAGATTTTGAACCTAGTATTATTTTATTCCCCTTCCATCTGCTCTGTTTTGTTGGGGAATTATATGCATGATTTGAATTTAATTGTGTACTAGAAAGAACTGTCACAGGATTCCCATCTGCACCTTCTTTTGAATGTTGTGGTAAATTTTTATCTAGCTTCAGAAAGTGTTTATCTTTCTGTCTTCGATATATATCTACTTTCTGCAAAATTTTTAACGACTGCAAATTATTTGTCTTTGTACTACTTTTATGACCTGTTTTCTTTTTTACGTTACAAGTTACATTTATAGAATTTAACAGACATTCATCATTTATTTTTGGTTTAATATTTATCTCCTCTAAAATATCAAGACTTGTTTCCTGTGGATTTGGGTCTTCTTTATTTTTCACACTGTCATCAAATCTTCTATCATAATTTTTATGACATTCGTTTACTTGTGAAAAATTTACACTTGAAACTTGTTTTGGTGCCTTATTAGAAAGACATGGCAAAGTCGCATTAGTATTATCAATTGCTATTGCTGGATAAGTTTTAGCTATACCTATTTCTTGTATATTACTTTCAATATATTTAGCTTCACCTATTTCTTTGAAATTACTTTTCGTAAATTTTACACCCAATACTTGATTTCCTGGTCCATTTGAAGAGTATGGCAAAGTCGAATTAGTTTTATCAATTGCTATTGTTGTATATTTTTGAGCCACACCTATTTCTTTGAAATTATTTTCCGTAAATTTTATACCCAATACTTGATTTCCTGGTCCATTTGAAGAGTATGGCAAAGTCGTATTAGTTTTATCAATTGCTATTGTTGGATACTTTTTAGCTACACCTATTTCTTGTAAATTACTTTCTGTAAAATTTGCATCCAAAACTTGATTTCTTGGTTCATTTGGAAAGTATGGCAAAGTCGCATTAGTTTCATCAATTACTATAATTGGAGACTTCTTAGCATCCTCCTTTAGTCTAAAAATACGTCCTGTAAATTTTTCATTTAAAACTGGATCTGCTGGATTACTTGAAAAGTAAGGCGACGTCACATTAATTTCATTATTTACTACAGTTGGATGCTTTTCAACATAATTTCTTTGTGTATGTTTTGTAACTTTTGCACCCAGAAATTGATCTTCTAATTCATTTGTAAAGCATGGTGAAGTCTCAATAGTTTCATCAATCACTATTGTTGGATACTTCTCAGCATTCTCTTTTTGTGTACACATATTTTCTGTAAATTTTGCACTCAAAGCTTTATTTACTGGTTCACTTATAAAGCATGGGAAAGTCTCATTAATTTCATCAATTACTATTGTTGGATATTTTTCTGCATCCTCTTTTTGTCTACTAATAGTTTCTGTAAATTTTGAATTCAAATCTTGGAGAGCTGGTTCGCTTAAAAAGCATGGCAATGTTGTATTTGTTTCCTCAATTACTATTGTTGGATATTTCTCAATATTATCAAGTTGTCTACAAGTCTGTTCAGCAAATTTTGTACTAACTACTTGTTGTGATGGTTGACTAAAAAAACATGACAACGTCACATTGGTTTCATCAACAACATTAGCATTGTCTATTTGACGACAAGTAGTTTTTGTAAGTTTTTTGCCAAGAATGTGATTTGCTGGTTTACTCGAAAAACATGGTAAAGTTTTACTATTATTATCTGTTACTATTATTTGGCCATCCTCTGCTTCTTTCTGTATACCGTTAGCAGAAATGTCTTTTGTTATGACTGTAAAAAATTCACATGTAAATTAATTATTAATTAATAGTTGTCAGTTTTTATCATTATGACTTAAAATAACAATATAAATATAACAGTTATCAATATAATTAACTTATCTATGGCTTGTGTAAGTGAATCATTTGATTGACAAGAGCAATTTCACTGCTATTGTGATTTTAAGTAGCAATATACAATTTTGAAATGACGGTAATAAGTTGATAATTTTGTTATAAAAATAAGATTATTACATATCACAGCACTTTATTTGTATCTTCTTATAAAATATCTTAACCATCTCATTTCAAATCCATCTAGCATTTTAGAAAAACTATCCCTGGACCTAATTAATTCAATGCATTTTTTTAATTTCTCGATTATATTGCTGTAGTTACATTATCAGATGAATATGCGTATTAGGGATGTCGCGATAAAATATTGACTTCTCCCATCAATGTTACTTCTATTTGTTTGTGGTATTAGGTCTTGTGAAATATAACGTGCCCTAAGTGTAATTTCGATGAATATATTTTTTACTGTAATTGTATTATTTACGAAACTTAAAAGAATTATACACCTACCTTCATAATTAAAATCAACTTCTTTTTTAAGAACAGAAATATCTGGAAACATGCGCCTTATAACCGGATTATCGAAAATATCATGTTCTTCAATGTCTATTTTATCATCTTCCATTTTGGGCTAAAAAAGAAAAATGATTACTTTAAAGTTTGTATTAATTATCTAAGGATAACAAAGCATGCTTAAATAAAAAAATATAAAATTAATACATATAAATATGTGAACATGAACAATGCAAGTATTAGTACTTGCAATAATGTATTATTGATGAGTTTTGTTTTACTATTTTATTAATAATAAAAAAAAATAAAGTACAACTTACCTCTACAGTTTATATAGTGGACATAGGGGTTAACAACAGAAAGAAAAAATAAAATATTTACTAACAATTTAGTAGAAATATCATAATAAATTATTGGATTCCAATGTTATTTTTATTATTTTGCTCATCGCACTGTCACTTTCAATTGTTAAAATTGTCAACATCACAGAATATGTAGTGATACTCCGTATTCAAAGGTGATCACAGAGCAATTTAAATTAGGTAGCAATGTATTAATGTAATAGACTCCGTAATTATCATAAAACATAGTACTTTAAATATGTGATGAATATAGATAATTTGCAATATAAGAATATTTAAAAAAAATATATGTATTACCCTATTATCTTGTAAATGAAAAAGATGGCAACACTACCTGTTAATGCTAAATACTTGGTAATAATAAATAATGAGATAATCTAAGCTTATGTCATATTTATGTAATATGTGTAATTTATTTATGTAAGGTTTAAAAACGTTGTAGAATAATTGCTTCTTGAAGTTAGATCTAAAACATGTGATTTTAATATATTTTAGTATAGTTTTTAAAGAAAGTTAATAAGTTCCAATAGTATTAATTTATATGCATTTCATACTCGGTAATTATACAATGTTGATATCTTAAGTTTAATGATAATTCAAATTTATTCTATAACAAAATTGAATTAAATTTAACAAAGTGAAATTCTAACCAACAAAAAATATATCTCAATTTCAATGAATTGAATAGCGAAAAAAGAGATTGCTTGAATATGTTATTGTTCTTAGTGATAGGGTCTATAATAAAAAATACCGGTAGGTTACTAAAATAATACCTCTAGTTTTATTTGTTACTATTTTTTTGTTATGGCTACACCGAACTATTCCAATCCCCCTCTCACTCTACCTCACCGCACAGCTGATCTAATGTCAATTGTCAAGAAAATGGAGTTTTGTTACGCATAGAAAATTTAATGCTAATTTACAAAATGAAATCGAATAAAGATATTTGTGCAATCAGTTTGGAATAGAATGGAAAATACAACTCCATTTCAACCGTGGACCGATGAAGATCATACGAAAAATGTTAAAACCGAAAGAGAATTAGTGGATGACGCGAAACTTCATCGGGAAAATGTCAATCATCCAAAACATAGGCAAACTGCGTCTTATGTTAAAGAAATTATTGTTCCTTCAAATATCTCTCCGGGACCATCAAGCGCTTCGGATGCGGGCGTGTCCCTAGTTCCGGGCAAGGAGTCGAGAATGGACTCCGCAAAAGTAGCGTCCATGCAACAAATAGTCGAGAACGCTCTGAGGTAATGAATACTTACTTGATAACTGATGCTCCCCACCGATATACTTAACTCACTACATTTCCATCTGGTAAACTATATCTCGTCTATAAGTTGCATTAGCAGTTTAGAAATGCAAGTGAAATGAAGAGTAAACAATGTATACTGCTATGAAAACACTTGGTTATTCGAATTTGGCCAGCTGCCAAATTTCTAACGTATCTTTAAATTGTTGCTCTGTTAAAATACTGTAATAAACAATTTTGTCATTCTATCCATATTAATTTGCATCTTGGCTATCGATGAACTTTGAATAGGTTTTTGAATAGAATGCAGTAGTTTATAAGTTTATTGGCCTTACCAATGTTATACTGCTCTAGTCATTTGCAGGTATTCAAACTATTAGAATGTTCGGTAGACAGTACATGCCTACCCGACAAAGAAATTAGACTGAGTACTAGCAAACTCTGGAAAATCTAAATAACTTAAGCATAGTTCATCACAGTATATAGATATTTCGAGTTTAGCCATGATCCTAACGGTGCAACATAGTAAACAGGCTTTGAGGACAATAATGAAATGATGTTAAAATTCATCGATAGTATAGACAGTAGCATAGATAGTACAGCTTCATTGATCACATACATAATTACCATTGATCACAAGGTTTATAATTGATTAATGTAGAAATCATAGCAAATTGGGTAGGTCTTCAATGCTTTGGTCATCTTAGGCCCCATTTTACATCACAAGTAATTTGCACGAGTTAGAATTTATCCAAAACATATCAATAACAGAATACAAGTCTCATAACTTGTATGAAGTGAAAAAGAAATATGTGTTATGACTTGTGTCATTCTGCAGATGAGACACATGTCTTTTTATATAAATAGCAAAAGATCAGATACCTAGTCACCGTCATCTTGGTATATCAATAATACCATAAGTGTTAGTCATGTATTATCAGGCAAAAAGACATTAAGAGAAAGGTAGTATTAGCTCTCAAGCTAATAAATGAAACTTGGTAATGTTTCGCATCTGACTCAAGCATGAGGGACTACCCTCATGTTTAGTTAATAACTATACTAACTAAACAGTCACTGAAATGCTGATAACATCAGCAATCATATCAATGACTTAATAGTAATTTTATTAATATAATCCTTACATAAGGCATGCTGGGACACAGCAGCAGGCCAGCATCTGTTCTATGTTATGAGACTGGTTTGATGTTACATATTTGGGTTTAGTATTCTAGGCTGCTGCTATAAAGCCAGAAAAAACCACTTTAAGAATATCATGTGTAAATCAGGTGACTTTCCAATTAGATTCCAGTTAGATTTGCTGCAGTTAAAATCTAAAACTAAAACTAAATTTCACTTTAGTTTTATATTTGGCTTTTATGAAACATAGTTAGTAGCGGCCTTGTCTGCCAAATAAGGAGTTTTAAGGTCAGGAAAGACACCACATACAATACAGATAACCATAGTGTGTATGAGTGACTAAGCAGTTATGATGATTTATTTATTAGTGTTTTAAATTACAGTCAAGAGGGACGTCAAGCAGTAGCGCAACTGCTAGAAGCTGTGGAGGCCCTGAGTGGAGCGGAGAGACTCTTGTTGTATCTTCGGCTGCCAACGGGTGTACCTCCACATGATCCACTGAAGCAGCCCATCAATCCATTGGGATCTAGGTATTGTTACTTTTTGATCTTAATATCATGATATACCAATTTCTCCTTATGTATTCTGCACTGTACTTTTCACTGATCACTGAGATTTAATTACTTCATCAACATGGTTAAGTTAGAACAATTTAGATATGATTTATGTTTGTTGGCTTGTGTGGCTTGCTGCCAGATGTATTTGAACTATTATTATTTATTGTCTTGTTATTAACAAAACAAGAAGCATTCTTCCCCTTCTCAAGGGAGGCTGAGATGTTCAAATCATTCATTTTTATAAGACAACATTAATTATTATTGTTAATGAACGGGCAATGTAAATATAGGAAGACCCCATGACTTTTTAAATCCCGACCACGCCCTATGTTGCATAACATGATCACAGTGAATTACCCATAATAATAATAAATAAATAAGGTCAGCTGTGACCACGCGTAAATCATACAATTATAATAATTATTCTAATAGTGATAGTATTGTTAGATTATTTCATTATTAATTATTAATTTTTAGAGCGGAGCTTCAACAAACAGTAACTTGGATACAAACACATTTAGAAGTAGATCCAGATGTTTCTTTGCCAAAGCAGGATGTTTATGATGAATATATGTGAGTATAATTTCTTTCATTGTCGCCATGGTTTATTAAAACCTCATAATAATAATTTAGAATGAGACATAATTATGTAATATATTTATTTAATTACGTATAAAATGTTACATTAAATAGGTATTTGCTTGCGAATTATTTAAGCCAATCTTCATATTTTACTTAAATAATACAGTTAAAGGTCTTATCAGCTCAAAATGAAAGATATTAGATAGCTTATAAGTACTCGATTTAAGTGATATCTTGCATTACGTATCTGCATTAGCAGAATTTATCTTTGCTGCCAATTTGAGGACAAAGTACTTTTAAACGTGTGGTTATTCAGACATACTATTTATTACATGGAATACAATATAATGTGTACGATTTTACATAAGATATACAACGTAACTATCTTCGTTACGTTGATACATACCTGCGCGTATTGCTAATTATTCAAATTAATGTTAAGTTTTTAAAACAAACTACGTGAAATGTTATACTATAGCTTTATAATATAATCATATTGATTTCACATTACATCTGCAATAATAATATTTCCGGTTTTGCTTTAACATATAACTATATACTGGAGAGTATTACAGAGTCTGCCATCTTCCATTCCAAGTTGAGATGTAATGTGATGTCAAAACTTGAGACCTATACTATCGCCTAAACCCTAGGTTCAATTAACATTAAACCTAATACTATGCATAACTGCATAGTATTTAACAAAGCCATGAATTCATAACGATACAATTAGTATACAGTCTTTCTTTGAGAAAGATTGCAAAAGAGGTAATTGTATTATCTTCCGTTTAGCTGGCCGTTAAAGTAACGTAATAGAACACTTAAAAAACAATCCAATCACATTGCTTGCATCGTATAATTGAATTAGTTACTAGTATATTTGATTGCTAATCGAATGGTTATAGCTTCGTTACTCGACTGAGGCTAGTGGAAGATGGAAAGATACCTCCTTTGAGTTATGATGTCTTTAAAAAACTACGTAAAGATCAACCAACATCATCAGTTTTTCACATTTCTCCACACAATTGACGCGTTATTCATGATATTAAATTTTATAACTGTTTCCCAGTACTCATATCCACAACGTATCTTTGACCTTTGCTATGGTTGATCATTTATTGTCTTATTCTAATTGGTCTATTATTGATTACTAGCGCTCATTGTATGAGCAGCAACATGAAGCCTTTATCGACTGCTGACTTCGGTAAAGTTATGAAGCAAGTGTACCCTAGTGTACGGCCGCGTCGACTCGGCACGCGTGGGAATTCTAGGTAAGGAATCAATGGTATGGCTATTATCGATGTTCATCTCAATATATCCGGCCCGCTAGGTTAATTGATGTAAGATGTTATTAATTAGTCTGTAACAACTATCGAATTGTAAATCGATTCAAATTGGATACGAACTCAATGGAATTTAGTTCTTTCATCGGAAATTATTAAATAAATTTTCAAGTTTTCGTGTTTGTAATTCGGACTTATGAATTTGATATTTTAAAATGAAGTAGGATTTGTAAACAAAGACTAGAAATCTATATCGGGAATAAAATGACTGACAGCCAAAAATAATTTAAGTTTTTTTTTTATTACGAATGGCCGACAAATATTCAGATTGGCCTGATGTAATTCCTTAATGTTCAAAGAAATTTGTCACACCAAAGAAGGGGGCGGGGTGAATACTTATTACCAACATATTACGATGATGAAACACATTATCTTATCGTTAGAATTAACAGCTTATCTTTCTATATCGGGCTCTTAAAGATGAAAAAAGAACTAATAAGAGCCGATTCCGGGGTTGTAATCAATTTTCTCGGGTTGTAGGTATCTGTGTTATCTTATTTGCTTATGTCTGTGTGAGTACGCGTGATTACATATATCGTTTCAGTATATTTGAATATATTTCGCATAAATACTACTTTGTACAGGATACAGCATCAGTATGCAGGATTAAAAGTAATATAACGTACCATACGTTTGATATACATTAAGATCTTATGCAATTGAGTTGATTAAGATTGGTTACGTAATAAGTGCTAACTAAAATATTATGAAGTTCCTTATCACTAGATACTCGAATATCTTTGGTTTGAATTAAAATAACTAGTTGAGAATATATTTTATAACACACTTTTCGTAAATATAGTTATCGTTAAATATTAGGAATCATTTGGTTATGTGGTGAGGCCCATGTATGATACGATATTTATGGTACGATAGCAGTTATTTTCAACAGAAATATTGCATACAATGGTGCGTTGATTTGATAAAATTAAGAATTTACTGAAATAAATAGTAGACTGTGACATATTGTATTATGAACAATATTACGAAAATATTACCATAGTTTCATGGCATGCTTTAAATTTCAATACATCAATGCCTGATATCTCACAAGAAAATCTAAGAACCGGGACGGTTTTCTTAATGTTCCCTCCAAACCACTTAGGACCTGCCAAAGTAAGCCAAAACTCGAAGAAAAGTCGGACACCTTTTATGTCCCTCTATCGTTTAGATATATAATATCGACTCTACCATCGGATTGTGAGCATTTCAATAACTTGTTTATTGTATGTTACTTGTTATGTAAATGCTACGAGTAATTTGTCAATTACGTTATCTTATTGTGTGTACACACAAATTAGCAATTTTAATGAACAAATAATATGCAGAGCCTTCCGTAATCAGTTGTTGGAAGGAGTAGTGAATAGAGATCACTGTCGATCAGAAAATGTAAATTTTATTCCTGCGACTTCATTCTTTTGAGATTTATCGATTAAAAAGAACTCTAATTCTTATACGAAACATATTATATAATTTTTATTACTCCTCTTGTTTCTTATAATATTGTTTCAAAACTAGCTCTGACCGCGATTTCGCACGCGTAGTTTTCCAAAAAAGTACCCTACATATATTTATACCCTTTCATCAATTTCCGTCCAGTAGGTATGGCATGAAGGAGTATTTCTAGACTTAATTTTATTTTATTATTTTTATTCTTAACCAATTTAAATGAAAAAAAAGTGTAGTGAAGTCCATCACAATATAATCCTGAAAACTGCATTCAAATCGTTATGAATTACAAATAAGTTGTTGCACTTGCAGATACTGCTACGCTGGTCTTCGGAAAAAGATTAAATTAGAGGTGCCACAATTGCCCGATTTGGGTGAATCATCTAAGGTATTTTTGTTATCGTTATTTTATTATTTATTATGTGAAATCAATATTTTTAATAAGATCAAATTATTGTTTACAAAATGGCACATGTACGATGGTACTTGTTGTGGTCACTACCACCTTGCCTTAGATACTTACCATCAACTGCCTCAGTATCACCGGTTGCATCAGCAACGTGATACCGGCCAAGGCTTATACCCGAAGGGCCCGCATATTATTGATTCTTAACACTTCAATGAATAAATAAAAATATATATGTTAAACTATTAGTAGGACAACTCTACTAAGCTAATTAGGCGAACATAAACCACCACCTGCCACCGGATACCCTAGGCTTTAATCTGCATGTAGAAAAGTTTCAATCTGCAGTACGAGAGATCTGTTGTAATAGCTACGGTCGTCAGTACAACTCAGGTAGACTAGGTTAAATTGGACCCAGGACGGAAATATTCTCATTGTATAACCTTTTTTAGTTTATTACTGAATTCATTTTGCAGGAACCAAGTCTGCCGATCAGAGAAAATGAGCGGATTATATGCGATTGGGCCGAAACAAAATTAGGTACGTCTTGTTTTATATAATTATATTTCTATTGGTTACTTATATAAATATTTATACAGTATTCTTATAAAGCCCTTTCTTAAGCTACTTTAAATAGTTGTGCATCGTAACGACTAAGAAGAACAGCATTAATTACAATTCATCCTACGTCACAATACTATGACGTAAATAAATTAGACACATCAGTTTAAGGTTATCGACCGTCTCCGATAAACTCCTTATCCGTAATCTCTAGAAAATTGAGCAGGTCAAATAATAACAAACATAACGACTTTTTAACAGTTGCTGGTCTCACTTGATGATTTTGATTTTGAATAAATATTATATTGTAAACGGGCATAAAAAAAACATTTGTACTTATTTCACTTTTTTGAAGAACGTACGTTTTTTGTAAATTGTACTCTTACGGCCATTATTGAAACATTGTTAGCAGTTATCGAACATTTGACCACAAAAATGCATTTATTTTTACAGGCATGAAATTCGCTAACATATCAGAGCTGTCGCGACACCTGGCGGCCAGCGCGCGTGCCCCTCCCCCTGCCGCTTCTCCGCCGCCCCTCGCACCGGTGCTTGGTAAATATTATATATCTCTCTCTCTCTCTTTCACTCTTTATTTATCT